>OMKY01050690.1:0-18399 GCA_900302395.1 Bregmaceros cantori | reverse complement strand
ATATCACTTAAAACTTCAAAGCGGTGCCACTAGTGCCTCTCTCCAGCCAGCAGGTTTGACGTTGCCAAAATAATGCTATGATTCATTTAGGCTAGTAAAGCTAAGTAAATGATTGTCTAAATCCCACAGTATGTTCAGAAATGCAGAGATGGCAAAAGTACCAGGATTTCTTACTTGAGTAAGAGTAAAATACATTTGTAAAAAACAACTTGAGTAAGACTACAAAGTACTGATCCAAATAGCTACTCAAGTAAAGTAAAAAGTACAGGCTCAGAAATGTACTCAAAAAGTATTTTTGAAAGTAAAAAGTACATGCTCTAGAATGTACTCAAAAGTATTAAGTACAAAGTACTACAAATAAAATTGTATGTAAAATGCATTTTTTCAATGTTAGTTTGTCAATGTTATTGCTCGAATAAATTAAAAACTAGCCTAAATTATCTTATATCTCGGGACTAAATGAAATCCACTTATTAACTGGGACTGTACTCGGTACATCAGCGCCCCCTACTGGCTAATATTATAGACGTTATCCTACCCCGTCAATGCAAAAAAAAAAAAGTAACGAGCCTGTTTTGGTAAAAGTAAGGAGTAGAAGTACAGATATTTTTGTTAAAAATGTACTCACTACAAGTAAAAAGTAATCGCAGAAAAAAGTACTTCTAAAAGTACAGATACCTGAACATTTTACTTAAGTACAGTACTTGAGTATTTGTACTTCGTTACTCGATGATAACGATTATTGAAATAATCGTCAACTAATTTGATAAATTTGATAATTGATTAATCGGCAGTGATTAATCGTTTACTTGTTTGGCCCATTCTCCGCTGAAAAGTGTTGATTGGTGTTGACATTTTGCAGTCCCATTCTCTTGGATACTGAATACTGTTAAACCCATAGACTGTATATAAGTAGACGCAGCGTGCGTGACGTCATCCTATTGCTTTCATCCTAGCCGCGTTGAAGCCTCCGACAGCGCGTTGCCAATGCTGAAAGTACCCGTATATCCGGAGACAAGTAGAGGTAGAGAGAGCTCTACGGTAAGTGAGAGAGAGAGACACCCCACACACCACTTCTTCCGGTGGTACTGTCCGCTAGGGGCGCCAACGGCAGAGTCGGAATGAATGGGATATTGGGATCCTATGGGAGCTGAAATAAAAAATATTAACGCCAAATTTGAAGCGTTTGTGAAATTATGACCCCCCTCACACAATGAACGGTTAATTATGCTGACAATATACATTAAAACAATTAGAAACGATCTTTAAATAGGTTACAACAGGCTGCTAAGATTGGAATATTTGTATTGGAAACGATTTCCAGAGACGGGCCTCCCCCATACCAACCCGGAAGTAGGCACGGACATCAAAACGAACGCAGTGTCCAATTTTATATAGCGTCTATGGTTAAACCCCACAACGACACAATGAATGGGTGAAAACACAATAAGTTAGCACAGAAGAGTAGGCTTTTCCATGCTAATACTAAAGAAATGGAACTGTTGGCAATACATGGAGTTAACGAAACAGAGTTTGCAATATATTAATATTGCAAACTTTGAATAATTGACTTTTCAGGTTAACAATCGTTCCGATTTTAGAGGAAAAATTAGCAGAGTAATCGATTAATCGTCAGCAAAAATGGCCGATTAGTCAATGATCAAAATAATCAATAGTTGCAGCCCTAATCCTTTCAGCTCTAGTAAACATGTAATATACAGGGAAATGTCCTAACACTAACATTGTGTGCTCCTCTTGATGTGCTGCCGGCAACAACAGCTCAACAGTTTTGTTTGGATAAGAACTGGTTTACTGTCGGCCTTAGACCTAGAACATCTGTTCTTATCAACGCCCTGATAACACTCACGTTCTAATAGTACAGTACAAGGGTTTTGTTTTGCTTATTCAGACACAGGTTGAAGCAACTAGGATCACGTTTGCACTTATCACGTTTTTTAGCTCCCGATTCGATCCCGATCCTTTGATCCTTTTAACTCATTCACTCCCAGCCTACGTAGATTTCCCCTTAAACTCCGGATTCCCAAATCTAGCCCATTCAAAATCCCATTGACAGAAGTGGTCACCTTTCAAGGCTTACAGGTTCACAGAGTCAAAGTGCATCCTCTTATTTGGACACTATAGAGCGATAGAGTTCCATACACTATGTTTGGGGGGGTCTGCGTGCACGGCGCACGCACATGCTTGAAAGTGTTGGCCTTTAAAATCTTACCAGTTCATGAACCTACCCTAGAACAGAACTCAGCTCGACAACAGGCTAAGCTCAGCCCAATGCCAAGCCTCATTCCGAGTCCATTTATAGGGGCGTGTCGGCAATCACCAAGCGACTAAGGGTGTCAACCCACAATGCATCACGCGTTACCGCGAAGGCATTGGCCACTACACTGCCCTCCACGTGACCCGAATGACCCTCGCCATTGCCGAGCAGCCCCGCAGCCAACTGTGCGTGCGGGTCGGAACCACTTCCGACACCAGTGTAATAGGAGTGTGCCCCCTCGTGGACGAGCTGGGGGAATGCACCTGAACTCAGGTCAACAGGCTACGCTCAGCCCATTGCCAAGCTTGATTCAGATTTCATTTATAGGGGCGTGTCGGCAATCACCAAGTGTGTATAAACATAATAGCAGCTGTGTGAGGTCTCACCCAACATGGCACTGACCCAGCCGGCCATCAGCATGTGTTCCGATCCGTTGTACAGCTGCTCCGTGATGATGTCCTTGCGGATGGTCTGGCTGACTTTGGCACCGAGCAGCACCGACCCGACCGTCTCGAACACCGTGGCAAGGATGCACGCCTGCCGCAGCGTCACCACGCCCGAGCCCACCGCCGTGCCGAACGAGTTGGCCACGTCGTTGGCCCCCACCGAGAACGCCAGCACGAACGCGATGATGAAGCCCACGATCAGCAGCCACATGTAGGGCGTCATCGCAGTGGCCGCGCCCGCCGCCTCGGGTGTGGTCGCCGCCGTCGTCATCAGCAGGAGTGCCGACACCGCCGCCGATGTTGCCGCCATGGTCGCAGTGAGTAAAATAAACTACAAAGGCTAGGAGTGTAAACAAATAACCATAAATATATAGAAAAATCTATTTCAAATGTATTTGTGCAACATAGGATACATACAGTAATAGATATGAGATTGAAACAGGCTCAAATGCAGTTCAAAGTATAGCTTGGAGTTGCAAGCTATATTTTAGATAATTAAATAGTTATATTGACAGTAAATGGCCAGCGGCAATTTCAGCATAACTTTAAAACATTCCAAAACATTGCATTATGGAAATCTTTGCATAGAATTCAAGTATTCTTCAAAACTAAGCACCAAATGAGGCTGTTTATAGCTGCCAAAAAAACAAAAAAGTCTTTGAGAGGCCCCAAATAGCTTATGAGCTAAATGTCTCGCTTAGTAGTATAGCCTATTTAATAACAGCAGCAGTAGGATTAGTAGTTTAGTAGTAGTGTCCTATCAGGTCAGCGGTGTGGATGCGACACTGCTATGTTGGCGGGTGGTTGCCAGAGACGATCTACTGTCCATGTTCATCAGTCGCCGGTGAAGAACCACACGACCTGTCGAAAAAAAAACAACCACACAAAAGCAGAACACAAATCAGTGAGAGAAGTTTAGATTTTTATGCAGAGCTGAGGCAGAGGATGGGAGTGGAGGCTGTAGTGGATGTGGTGAGGAGGGCAGACTGCGCTGGCATGGACATGTAATAAGGAAGGAGGAGAACGATTGGGTGAAGAAGGTGTTGTCGTACAACTTGGAGGGGACAAAACCCAGTGGCCGGCCTAAGAAGATGACTGTGCTGGAGGACATGAAGGCATCGACCACAAGGCGGCCATGGACTGTTCCCGGTGGAAGAAAGCCATATCAAGAGTGAAGTCCAAAGAGGACTCTAAACAGATGATGACGATGATGATAAGCAACAGTAGCAAATTGTACACATAACGGTCTAATTCCATGAGTCACAGTGAGCAAGCAGTCCTCTTGTTATACGACTCTAACGCCACATCCTGATGCAATTATAAATATTGATTGCAACAATTTGCATAGATTATTAGATGGCTGGCAGCCGGCACCACGCTGGTCAGAACTGATCCCAACAGTGGTGTTGAACAAAGAAAAAACTTGACCAGACGGCGTCCATTCCTGGGGACAGTCCCCGATTTGGACAACAATCTGTCCCTGGAAATGTCCCTTTCATTATTTTGTTTTTGTAGAGGTTGTTGCGAGTAGTTACCTGCGCTGAGCAGGCTATGTTTTCGGTTGAGTTGGTTGGTTGATTTGTCTGTCACCAGGATAACTGAAAATGTTGTGCAGGGATCTCGATGAAATGTTGTACAGTTGTTGGAAATGACAAAGAGAAGTGATTCAATGTTGGTGCATTTCTGTAGCCTTTGAGTAATGTCATAATTTGACAACTGCTATGAGCGATTTTGGTGCAGGTTTGAACTCTTTGAGTGCTTCTAGTTGTTGTTGAATTCGGGCCTAGTTAGACTGACTGCTACTGTGAGTGTGCTAAAGAAAAGGCTGCTATATTTTTGACAGACAATATCTAATACAATTTCCATTACTAATTTCTGGTTAATTAAACATGACGTCACTGTGCAGGGAGACCAGCTGGCGTGGAGGTGGGTATATTTGGATGTAGATTGATGATGTGTTGGCTACACTCCAATATATATATACTGCGCGTTTCGTGTAACGGGTCTGTGCCCAGATTGCATTTTGGGAATCTGGTCACTCTAACCTACAGAGGGTTACTTTACGTTCCAATCTTCTGGAAGGTTCCTTGATAGAGTTTCAGGGATGTAATAGTTATGTCTTCTGGTACTTGTTGGCTTAGTTCACATCTTACACTATGTGAAGCCCCAGAAAGCTAAGCATTTATACCCCTCAGGTTTTTGTAAGTAAGGAGCCCGAATTCAAGAAACTCGCCGCTGGTGTAGCCACTCTGGAAACATCGCCTTCCGCTCCAGTTTCCAACTATGATGAGACCTGTACGTCCACCACAGAATTTGATTTCATGTTGTCGAAATTCAAAATTACAGAAACATATTACAGACAGCCTACACGGCCTGTGATGTGGTTGTGGTGTTCTTTACTTTATGGAGGAGCCGCCAGCACAATTTCTGACCATCGGTAAGGGATTTTACTGCTGTGACAGCGCAGCATACACACATTAACTTGTATCTACGGTACATTTTCAACGTCTCCTTCGGTCAGACCGTAGCTCCCAGCCAGCTGAGTTTCCACAGATCTGTAGACCTATCTGCCCAGCGGCCAAAGAAACACATAATTCCCAGTAATGTAATTGAAACACAATTAAATTAGCCCAGACAGGAGTTTCGTGTTTCATTCAAGCAAATCTTGCCCCAGTTAGCGAACAGGTCGATGAATGAGTCAGGATGTTGACGCCGGCGTGCAGACGCGCGGCTTGACAACACATCGATGGCTGATCACGGGACAGCGCACAACCCAACAATGAATGAATGAATGAAATCTTTATTGTGATGAATTTTGGCGTGTCATTTGACATGACGTGAAGCGTGAATCGAAAAAAATGATCCGCTTATTTTGTTAGGGTCCCTCCACAACCCTAACCATCACTACCACCCTAACCTAGCCGGCTAGCCCCTATAAAATATGCGTTTTTTGGATTCAAACTTTATCGGAATGGAGTTATTTCGAACGCTAGAGTCACACTAACACAACCTCTCTCGTGCTGATTACTTAGATTGCTATTATAAATATTGTGTAGAGGTCATAGGAATTTGGAAAGGCATTTACGTAGATTACTAGTGTATTGTATGAATGTACATCTAAAAAACAAAATTATTTCTATACAAATGAATTATGTGAAGTGCCTCGAGCCTACTCCGGTTGCGATTTGCCGCAATACAAAAATCTGTCGAGTATTTTGTTTTGATTTGGCAAACAGTGTCTCTATGTGGAATGTAGCACAGAATGTACCAACAGAAAGTTAGAATGTAGCCTCTGGCTTTGTGATGCATTATTCAGATTAATGTTTCACCTGCCAACGTTGTTCGAACTTGTAACCAAAGCGGCCGAGTCAAAGTGACTCATGGTGTTGGCGTCGTGCTAAATAAACCCTGCACAACAACGCAATTACCCGACTTACCTAGTTTATTTATTTTCTTTCATGCACTGAACCAAATAATACTTCAATCCAATTAGTCAATGAATGAGTGAGGAAGTTGACGACGCGCAGACACGTGCCGGCCGAAGCATCATTGACTGATCTCTGGAGTCAGGACTAATAAACTGATTTCAATATCAAATGGATTAGATGCTGCCTTCCTTTCTAGATGGAACCACTTCCTGTCATAGATTTATAGATCTAGTGCCTGCGGTCTGAGCAAGTAATGGACCTTGCTGTGTTCACAACCATTTCTGCCCTTGTGATAATAATAATAATAATAATAATAATAATAATAATAATAATAATAATAATAATAATAATTAATAATAATAATAATAATGAACTAGAAGCACTCAGAGATTGCAAACCTGTGCCATAGTGGTACAAAAACATAGTACTCTTAGTGCTAGCAGTATGTGTGGCAACTGGCAACCCATTATCAATGCAAAGTGTTCGTAGAGCACATGAACATGCCAACTACATTTCCCAGCGGCCACTGGACCTGGAAGTCTAGTCACATGACCGGACAGCGACCTATCGGTAAGTTGGTGATTTAGTATGATTATGTTACTTATAGGCTACAGAAATGCACCAAAATTTAATCACTTCTTTCTTTTGTCATTTCCAACAACTCTGCAAAATTTCATCCAGATCCGTGCACCACTTTTTCAGTTATCGAGGGGGACAAACCAACGCCTGCTTTGCGGCTACGATTAATTGGGGCGCGACATTTACAGTCCAGTATTTTTTTTGTCGACTCTCAGCTCTAGTGGAATCCCAGTCGTTGTAACAGGTGTCATCTTGCACATTGGAAGCTGTGTCTGTTCCAACACTACGAGAGATTTAGATTGAGATTGACGACTCAAACCAGATTAGATCTAGCGGATATGGATCACAGATTAGACTGAGCTCTCAGCACTCACCGGCCATGAGGATGTAAAATAACTCACAGGCTCTGTCCAAAATCGCTCCCTATCCCCTACTCCCTACCCCCCATATAGTGCACTCACTTGTAGTGCACTCAACAGCAACGGCCGAGATATCGGACACAAGAGTTGGCGCTGTCAAGATTATTATAAAATATAATCATAAAAAATATAATTATAAAATTCAACAATCATCACAAAAAAGTCAAAAGTACTTACATTTATATCAATTTGCCGCAGTTGGTCGCTATTTACTCCCGCCGCGCCTTTTCTTTTTTTTTTATTTAGGTCATTTTTAAAGCGTCTCGCAATGCATTATGGGTTACATTGCTTCATCTAGGGTACATCCAATGCCCATTACTTTTTGTGGTGCATTGTGGGATACTTTCAGTGCACAATATAGGGTACATTGAGAATTCGGACACCCCTACAAAATGGCGTGCGCCCCATAAAGTGCACTATATGGGGGATAGGTAGCGATTTTGGACACAGCCACAGAGAGTGGATCAATTCCTCAGGTTCAACAATAGGAACAATATATGGACCCACTGGAGTCCACATACAGCCATAGGCTGGAAGGAGACTGAATGTCCCGATGGACCCGTCACATTGATTTGAAATGGAACAGTTTGCCATATTCATATTGACTGAAATGTGATGTTAGAATAGAACGTCAAACAGTATGTACAAATTATATTTGAACATAACGGTTTATAATAAAGAAGGATCTGTACTTCCCAGTTACATATGTTGTTGCATTTTTTTCACATGCCTTTTGTCCGTGGAAGCATCATTGATGCTTTGTCAATGAAAGCGTTCATGATAATAATCAATAATGGATTACATTTAAAAAGTATTCTCTTTCAGTTACAAGTTGCTCAGTAGAAATTGTAATGCCTAACATAATCCCATTATTTATTACAACATTTCAAAAGTAAATGCTTACTTTTAGATAGCTTTTAAATATATTTTTTATATTTTTAAAAATTATTCCAGTCTGTTTTGGTGCAAAATGGTGCTCTATTACAGTGGCCTCGAATTTCAATAATAAATATTTTATATTTTAAAATGCATATTTTTGTCATTGGATTACTGTAAACGGATTACATGTACTCTTCCAACCATGATCATCATGGGTTAGTTAACCAGTCTACACATCTTGGGGAGTAACCATGCTAATAAGGCAAGTTTGTTCATTGATTTACTTATTTTGGCCGATATGATCGTACATTGCGATATTTTCAAGGGACAATATCGTGCATATACAAATTCCAATATCACCCAAGTCTACCATAGTATGGTAGAGTTGTAGACTGTAATGTTAATGGACCAGGAGCTAGTAACCAGCTAAACTGCAGATTCTGACTGACCTAGAACCTGCAGCCGACCAGACAGTTGCCCTGTATTCTACATGGCCAGGCCGACCCCGATGTATGACACTGGCACGTGTTATGAATTCAACGACCTTCAGATATTCATCGATAGGGAACCATGCATTGAGCACATATTGAATAGATCCGAAGGTTTCACGTGGTGACGTCAAGACATTAGACAACCCATTGGCTTCTTTCGTATAACCAGATCCACCGATGGAATCACGCGACGTTGCGTCAAATAAATGTGAGCCCGCCGGCGCGCAACATCTCCAGCCAGGCTAAGCCAGAAAAAATGAGCCGTTCACGCATCGCTCGCGTCACACTTAAACGAAGTGATCAAGGCGAGCGATGCGTAAACGATTCGTTTGTTTTGGCGTTCCAGGCGACAGCATCATCCACCTTTCAGATCACGAAGTGCGAGGCGGCACCGAGACATTCATCTCCAAGGGATAAAAAATACACCACCACGAACCATGTGGAATATAAAATAGACTTACCGAATCTCAGAAATGACGAATCGATGTGGACCAACAAATATGATCTATCGCTCCCTAAACACCGTTGATTGTAATCGGATTCCTTTTCACAGCAATCAGACTGGTCGGTTAAAAACGAAATAAAAACTCCTAACACTTTGACCTGAACTGATGCTGAGCGCCGAATGAAACAGCGCGTGTTTGAACGGATCAACGCTGCAACCCGTCGGCACAACCACGGCGGGCGGGGCGTTGCTGCTGTCTTTATGGACACGCCGGCGGATGACGTGCCTCTGTTATGACCCCGCCCGCCCGGGTGACGCCTAAATACTATCACCGCCCACGCACACACGCGCCTGCACAAGCTGTGCCGCCACGCGAGGGCACGCGTGCCGACACTGCGTGCCCTGCCAAGCCCCGTGTGTGCTATGAATATTAATAATTATACATTATTATTATTATTATTATTATTATTATTATTATTATTATTATTATTATACTTTTCAATTATTAAAAAAATATTTTATAAATGTATAATATATACTACTGGCATTTTTTGTTTTTTAATGTATTTATTACCTACCCTTTTAGAAAAGAAAATTCCTTTTGAAAATACCTTTTGAAATTAGCTTCCCCTCACCGACAGCTGAAAATGGTTTGAATGTTCCGCAAAAATACATTTAAAAAGACTTAGTCAAATAATTTCAATTCCAACAAATAACTTAAAATGTTCCAAACGTTTTTACTTCGGGCAAATCATTTGTTAGAAATGTTTCAAAAAATGTTTTCTCTAAAATCTTATCCAAAAGTAACCCTTCCCAAACCCTTCCCAACCCGTTCCGCAGCACGGCCAGAGTGATAAAAGTTGTCACCACAGAGATCATCATGTGCTCTGCTCTGAGCAGAAAATGATCCTAAAAAAAAAAGAACATTTTTTATTGGATCTCTGCAGTCAGTCATTCTAGGCTGCATGTGAATATTTGACTGAAGGCTCCGTGTACCCACACAACAACATCATATCTCTCAGGCTAAATCAGATTGCCACAGAGATCATATTTAGAGTCGACAGAGATGACAAGTAACAAAGTACAACTGACTTTTTACTTGTACTCAGTAGATTTTTTTAACAATAAGACTGGTAATTCTACTTTTTCCAAAACAATTCTACTTTTTTGCCCAACTTTGAAAGGTTAGGTGAGCATGATTTGCGAATTTGTCAGATGTTCATCTCAATGCTTGGCAGCGTGATTTTTAAACTTTAAGTGAAGTAAATTAGGCTACGTTGTTAGCAATTTATTCAAACAATAACATTGATAAACCAACATTGAAATTTGAAATTTTTGTACATTATACTTTCAAAATTATATTGATATTTGATATGATATTTGAATGAGTACTTTGTAGTCTTACTCAAACTCCTACTTTTGCCATCTCTGAGAGTCGATATGTCAGGAACTGGAAAGAGTAATCCTTATATATTATATTTGCGTGTGTCCGAAATCGTTCCCTATCAGAATCAGAATCACTTTATTTCCAAAATTGTGCCACACACAACTGTGTATCCCCACTCCCTACTTCCGATATAGTGCACTCACTTCTAGAGTTGGTGCTGTCAAAATTATTCTAATATATATAATTATAAAATGTATAATTATAAAATTGAACAATCATCACAAAAAGTCAAAAGTACTTACATTTATAACTATTTGCCGTGGTCGATTGATTCTCGCCGTGCCATCGTTTTGTAGGTCATTTTTAAAACGTCTCGCAGTGCATTGTGGGTTATATTGCCTCGTCTAGGATACATCGAAGCTTTACTTTTCCCGGTGCATAGGAGGATACTTTCAGTGCACTATATGAGGTACATGGAGAATTCGGACACCCCTACAAAATGGCGTGCGCCCCAGATGGTTCGCTATATAGGGTACATGAAGAATTCGGACAACCCTACAAAAAGGTGTGCGCCCCATATAGTGCACTATATAGGGAGGAGAGCTCAACAAATGTGCACACATCTCTAGTGATGCCACTAGTACACAGCCATGTAACATAAGTATTCAAGTTGTATCCATCGTTTTGTCTTTATTCTATTACAAAGTGTCTGTATTAGGGCTGCTAACGATTATTTTGATCATCGATTATTCACCCATTTTTACTGACAATTAATCGATTAATCAGCTAATTTTTTTCAATTAAAATTGGATTGATTATTAGCATGAATTATTATTAAAAGTTTGCAATATTATATTGTAAAGCTTTTTTCAGTTTCACTATCTCCACTCATTGGTAAAATTTCATTTTTTTTAGTGTTAGCTTTGAAGAGCCTACTCTGCCGTGCTAAATTCTAACATATTGGGTTTTCACCACCAAACTTACGTGTTGTCTTCAATGTATTAGGGCCATGACACTGGGAATGGAGACTGGCATTGGGAACAACATATTAAACATGTCAAACAAGGAAACGATTAATCACTGCCAATTAATTGATTATCAAATTAGTTGGCAAAAATTTTAATTATTGATTATCATCGATTAATTAATAAAATTAATCGGTTGCATCTCTAATAAAAATGTTTATCTGTTTTTTAATTAAGCGAGACTGCCTGGATCCCTTCAGGACACCAGATGGAAATTGACCATTGTGCTATAATCTGACAAATTTACATGTTCAAAAATGTGAAAAAAATTTAAATGTTTGGCCCATTTGAGAAAATGGCCCGAATGGACCACAAGGATATATACAATAATATGGAATATATACAATAATGTTAAAATTATATACAATAATGTTAGAAATATATACAATAATGTTACAATTATATACAATAATGTTAGAACTATATACAATACTGTTAAAAGTATATACAATAATGTTAAAAATATATACAATAATGTTGAAAATATATACAATGATGTAAAAAAAATATAGGCAATAATGTTAAAATGATATACAATAATGTTAAGGGAAATAAAAAACATACACATATCCTGTCACAGTAGGCTTCATTTTTGCCCCCTTTGATACCTTGTGGTGTCCGGGTGTTCCCTGGTCCAGTCCGGGTATTACCTGCAATCCCCGGTCCAGTCCGGGTGTTCAGCTAAGTCCAGACCAGCTCTTCATGTTACCTTTAAACTTACCAGCAGGTTTATTTGATCAGAGTGTTTAGTGTCTGTGGACTTTCACCATGAACTACTGTAGTCACTCAATGTTCTGTTACAAATTACCACACATTCAATGTGTGTGTGTGTCTGTGTCTGTGTGTGTGTGTGTAAAGGTAAAGGCACTTTATTTTGTTACACATACATGTACAGTGAAATTCATTGTCTGCATCTAACCCATCCCGTACGGCTTGTCTGTCTGTGTGTGTGTCTTATGTGTCGTCCACACGGGACTGGAGTCAGCACTTCTCCCTACCAAACCACCCTCCCGTCCATATGGCGCCGGCAATCTACCGTCTCAAGGTGGAAAGATTTCCATTTATTGCCGGCACTGCAGACACAGAGTGGACGCAACACGACGCATAAACGCCCCACTAGTGTTCCCTACTCCTTGTTCTTCTTCCTCCGAGTTAACTAATCTACTCAGTAGCCTGTCGTTTCCTGATCCCGATTTTAAAAACTTAGTATTTGGATTCACATCATGTCTATGGAGTGTGTGCGAGTGTGGACACCGCGAAATGTATGGGGCTGCCTCTTGGTCTTTAACCGCTAGACCACGGGGCCAGACAAGATTTTCCCTCCTCTCTCTTTACCTCCTTCTCTCACACACACAGACACATCACTCGCCCGGACGGAGAGGTGTCAGCGCTCGCTGAGTTCCGACTTTCCACCTTAAAGGCCGCTTTAAGAGAATTCATCAAGGAATCCGCCGCCGTCTTTACAGCAACTTTTCCGATGCGCTCCCATGTGGATGCTACATTTTGAAGTGCGGTGAAAAATCGGTTTGCGTATTTCCACCTCGTGTGGACGAGGCATTATGCCTGGTTTCCACTGGTGACGCAGCTCGTTGCGTTAAAATCTTTGTTTCCATTGCAATCCAACGCAATGCCTCGACGCAGTGAGCTGAGCTCCGCGGGACACAGTTGGCACATACGTCACTTGCGCTTTTCAAGGCGGATAATCCGTGTGTGTATAATAATAAATAATAATAATAATACACCTGAGTATTTGTGTGTGTGTGTGTGTGCTTATGTTTGTGTGTGCGCGCATATATTTAAAAGTGGACAGACACGGGACCGCATCGCATATGACTTTGAAACACATTAACTGCACTGCAGTTAATGTAACACGATTTTGCAGTGATGCAACATGATTTATTTGTTGCGCTGCGTGCGTTGGCTGTGTGTGTGCTTCCAGGTAAAAATCACACAGACACTCACTGTGTTTATGTGTGTCTGTGTGTGTGTGTTTGTGTCTGTGTGTGTGTGTATGTTTGTGTGTGTCGGAGCGAGTGAGTGTGTGTATGTGTGTGTCTGTGTTCTTCCAGGTGAAAGTTGTGTGTCTGTCTGTGTGTGTGTGCTTCCAGGTAAAAAACACACAGACACTCACTGTGTGTGTTTGTGTGTGTCTGTGTGCGTGTATGTTTGTGTGTGTATACGTGTGTGTTTGTCTTTGTGTCTGTGTGTGCCTGTGTGTGT
Organism: Bregmaceros cantori; assembly: GCA_900302395.1. NCBI lineage: Eukaryota > Metazoa > Chordata > Actinopteri > Gadiformes > Bregmacerotidae > Bregmaceros > Bregmaceros cantori. Next base: position 4,805 of record OMKY01050690.1, on the reverse strand, counting down.
ATGTTTGTGTGTGTCTGTCTTTGTGCCTGTGTGCTTCCAGGTGGAAGTTGTGTGTATCTTTATGTGCCTGTGTGCTTCCAGGTGAAAGTGCTGTCTATATTATATCTAGATTAAGTCTGTTGTTAATGACTTCATATCTTACAGTGTTTGTGCCTCTGTGTTCTAATGTCTGTTCTCTGTTCCTTTTACACCAGTACTGAGAAACCAGTGAACATTGTGTCTTTCACAATGGCTATTAAACCTCATTCTTATTCCAAACAGGCTCTGGCAATAGGACCCAGAACACACACTTCAATAGAATCGCATGAATCCATCCACTGTGAATAAAGGTCGATTCATACCCTGCGGGTGGCCGGTTACGTATGTAATCCGCCTCTACGTTCCACGCGTTGCCGCCTTCATACAGCCGACCATCTTTTATGTTACCGTGAGCAACAACAACTGTTTATACTCAATAGCACCCCCACATTTTCCGGCAGTAGTTGCTCCGTTTCATCCGTTCGCACGTAATCATAAGGCTTGCATTGGGTCTGGGAAAATCAGGGTCGCCGTCGGTACAGAATCAATCGACAAATCAGCGCGGATGTGGGGGGAGTTTGTACGGGCTGCGCAAGACGTGGGCGGAGTTTGACATGCAGAGTAGATGTAAACTCCACACAGAAAGGACCCAGGGCCTTCTTGCTGTGAGACAACAGTGCTAACCACTGGGCTGTCCTTTAACCATCTTCTTGTTGGTGTTCATGGAGTGACAGTGGCTGTGTCCAAAATCTTTCCTTATCCCCTACTCCCTATATAGAGCACTCAACAGCAACAGTCGAGATTTCGGCTACTAGAGTTGGCGTAGTCAAAATTATTATAACATTATAAAACTTATCTCGTCAGAAGTACTTACATCCACAATTTGCCGTGGTCGGTCTCTATTGACTCCTGCCGTGCCATGTTTTTGTAGTTTAGGGCATTTTTAAAACATCTTGCAATGCATTGTTATATTGCTTGGTCTAGAGCAGTTATTTCAGTTAGACCAGGGGTCCGTGGACTCCTAGGGGTCCGCGAGCCCCCGTCAGGAGGTCCGTGGGTGCTCATCATCGACCTTCCCCATGCACCTAAAGGCACTATTTTCTTTCACGGCAGGCTTGGTCAAAAACAAACATGGCATCATTCAGACCATAGACTGTACAAAAAAAATGGGCTTGATGTTATGTATGTTGATAGATACTATGGTTAGCACAGTGGCACACTGGGATGTCATGCCTCCTGCAATCTGTGAGTACATATTTCAACAGGCTATATTTTAACCCTATATAGAGGTGCTAGTGTAGAGAACTATGCCTAATGATGTCAACATATTGCTCCAAATAACTCCCATACCGTGATCATTCTAGTATTTCTACCTAATTACTTATTATGACAACCCCAACAAACGTCGTGGGCCGAGCTACTGGGCATTATGTAAGGTTCTGTTCTGGGCTCGCCGTTTCCAAATATGGAGCTCAGGGCGTGTTCGGGGATACCCCGTTTCCAAATATGGAGCTAAGGGCGTGTCTTATATGGAAGGCAGCGTTGCAGTAAAAATGGGATGATATCACGTACGCTGTGTCTACTTATATAGAGGCTATGATCCGGACACACCTACAAAATCGCATGCGCCCCATTCAGTGCACTACATAGGGAATACAGAGCGATTTCGGACGCAGCCAGTTATGGTATTACCTGGTGTCCCTTTAAATAAACTCTTTCATACATTCACTCTAATAGATATTAATTCTAAGATAGATATCTAAGAAGATACGGCCTACAGTCTTTCACCCTGAAAATGTATGTGCTTTTCTTTCTTTTGTATTGACCTTGTTCATTGGCTGTTGATCTTGGGAGTTGTTTCATGCCCAACTAAAATTCCATGTGTGTACCGCTGTCATGAATATGCAATATGGATCCTTAAAAATGAATCTGAATGAGCATGATCCACGACATAGATGGTAAACTCGTCCATGTTTCAAATAAAAGTATTGGTATGAGTTTCATTGATTTAACAATATTAATATTATTACGACAATGATGAGGACGCCAGCATTGATGAGGACGGTTCCAGCAACGTACAAGTACAAGCCAAATGAATGAATGAATGAATGAATGAATGAATGTTTATTTGAACATGTCAAACAAATTAGAGACAATAGACGAGTTCGGGGGGGACTTCTGGTGTCTGAACGTCACGCCCGGTGTCATTTAGTTTGCTGTGTTTTTGGGCAATTTTTCAACATGAATATTCGGTGGGAACACACACCTACAGCGTTTAAAATGAATGGTGGTAACTTGCAGGGTGCTATTCAACACCCAAACGCTCTCGTGCGGATCTGTGACCCACAAACGCATGGTTTAATAATCAGTGCAACGCGTTTCATTTTCTCATTCCTTTTGTAATAACTAGTAGAAGCAGCCAGCCTATTGGTCCAGAAGAACATGTGACCACTCAGTGAGTAACTTTAAGTCGGATTTTGACTGTATTTCATCAATATTTATACAAAATTATGAACGGAGTGAGTGTTGTGATGTGTAACTGGTCACAGACGACATCTAGTGGTCGGATTTTGAACTGGCGTGCGTGTTGTCTGGTTTGTGTATTGTGTGCTCGGACCTCGGCCAAGTACCAGAGTTGGCATAGGCAACAATAAGGCACCGGAAGTGTGTTTCATCCTGGCGGGACAAAATGCCATCCCCCTGTATTTCGCGGGTAAACTCGTCTATAGACGAGTTCGGGGGGTACTTCCGGTGTCTGAACGCCACGCCCGGTGTCATTTAGTTTGCTGTGTTTTTGGGCAATTTTTCAACATGAATATTCGGTGGGAACACACACCTACAGGGTTATTTAAAATGGATGGGGGGTAACTTGCGGGATGCTATCCAACACCCAAATGCTCTCGTGCGGATCTGTGAACCACAAATGCATGATTTAATGACCAGTGCAACTCGTTCCATTTTCTCACTCCTTTTGGAAGAACGAGTAGAAGCAGCCAGATTGGTCCAGAAGAACATGTGACCACTCGGTGACTAACTTTAAGTCGGATTTTGACTGTATTTCATCAATATTTATACAAAATAATGAACGGAGCGAGTGGTGTGATGTGTAACTGGTCAGTTTTGTGTGTTTTGTGTGCTCGGACCTCGGTCAAGTACCAGAGTTGGCATATGCAACAATAAGGCACCGGAAGTCAGTTTCATCCCGGCGGGACAAAATGCCAGCCCACTGTATTTCGCGGGTAAACTCGTCTATTGAGTGCAAAACAGGAACTAATTCACTTAGTTGATGGTCTGGACAGAGGTTTGGTGCCGCCACCTAGTGTCCATAGATGTTAGTGCGGATGGGTGTGATCTGAACCAAAAGCAACATGGCGGCACCAGCGACGCACGAGGACGAACCGGATGCTTGCAACGCACCACAGAAAGAAGAACAGCAACTAAGATAATACATTAATACATAATAATACATGGATAATACATAATCCATCCATTAACCGGCGAATACATTAACAAGGCTGGTGTTGTTACATTTCCACCCCGAAGAGAGGCGACGCCAGTCAGCTGCTATGGAAGGTTGAACTAATCTGCGACATGACTCCTGTGGAGCTAGCCGAGCACTAAACCGTTCTTGACAGCTGACCAATAAACGGCCGTTGCGGAAGCACGCGGCTGCTAATGGGTTGAAGGGTTTCATGAAACGATTCTCGCGTCAGGTTTCGTTAAAACTTGGCGATGGACCAGATAGGTCAGGGGTTAAAACGGCGAATCAATATTTCGTTTAAAATGATGATTATTATTATTATTTCAACCAAAAATAAAAAACGAATTGCCGTTTTACCCTGCCACAAAAACGGCTCACTTTTCATAGAATGTTTGCTTTTTAATTTTGGATCAAAAACACTAACCACACAAGACTTGATTTGATTTCTTTCAAAACAACGTGTGCAAAGGCATTTTAATACCTCATTTTAAAAGTGATGCTTATGCCACTCATTGAAAACGGGGACTACACAAAACATAAAAACACCCACTATTAGATATGTTTAAATTGTTATTTTTAAAAAAACAAGAGAGAGAAACAATTTGATTTAAAAAAATGTTTACATATTGCTGGATATTCGCTTCATGACATGACCATGGCCATGAAATTTAAATAAATGAATAAATAAAATTGATTTACTTTGTTTTTGAATCGATTATTTGAGCAAGAATCGATTTTCGATTTTATTTTTATTTTTTTTTTACCAGCCCACTACACTGTCCTAAAATAAAATGCATTCATTTACCGAAAACGACCAGTTCGTGAACGACACTTCATAGTAGGAGGCGGGTAATAAGTGACGTGCTCCGCGGTGTGCAGCGGGGGACCAAGCGAGGTCAAATGATTCGCTAGGCGGCTGGACAACACCGCAGCTCCCGCTACTCTCCTGGAGGAGGACCACGTGAAGGTTACAGTACCACCCGGCCCGCGGCGCCCCGAGGGCCGAGCCCGACCGACCCACCCTCCTCCATCGGGCCGTGCGTGGCAAGCTCGCCGTGGAGCTCCAACACGGTGTCCTCTGAACGATGCTCGCGGTCGCCGCATGCTCCGGAGATGGCGCAGAGTAGAACACAACAAGGTGAACTTGTCCCGTGTACTTAACCTGCATTTACATTAAAATAAAAAACCCGGATCGACACCGTCCAACATGTTCCACACCAGGCGCCAACTCTGCAGCGTGGCTGTCAGGCTCCACCAACGGACACACAGCACGGCCGCGGCGGCGGGCTCGGTGGCCGCCTCGGCC
>OMKY01050679.1:0-11412 GCA_900302395.1 Bregmaceros cantori | reverse complement strand
GTAAACATTTGAAAACTAGGTTTGAAAAAGTGCATTTTACATACAATTTAATTGTTTACTTTGTACTTCATACTTTTAAAATACGTTTGAATACTTTTCTGAACCTGTACTTTTTACTCTACTCGAGTAGATATTTGTATCAGTACTTTGTAGTCTTACTCGAGTTGTTTTTTCACAAATGTATTTTACTCTTACTTAAGTAAGAAATTTGGGTACTTTTGCCATCTCTGCTCCTACTAATCATCAAACTGATTATGCATGTGTACCCTGTGTGTCTGTGTAGTGCCTCATGGGTAATTCACGTGCACGTACAATAGACGATGCTGGGTCTCAGTATGAGACTGCACGAGGCTCGTCTAGTCGGTACTTACGTCTGTATGGACCATATGCGACTGCCGGAGTTTACACCATGATGCCTTTGCCCAGCTCACTGGCTGCATATAAATACCCTGTAGCCTCGACTTGGGGAAAGGTCGATTATCCTCTGCCTGATTTGAGCTGGACACGCCTCTAGCTGTGTTACACATGCAATACATTTAAGAACAAAGTATAATGACTTAAACATCTATGGGGAATGATGGAAACCTACTGACTTTGCCATCTCAGATATATTATTGGAAAAAGACAGCAATGTAAATAGACGATGCACCAGCAGTGGGCTCAGAGTGAGGAGGACGAGGTGTCATTCATCTCCAAAGATGAGTCATCTAGTGTCAGTAATGGTAGGAGTGCTACCACATTTGTAACCAGGGCTCCAAACCGGTTCAAGGAATGAAAATGGAAACCGAAAATGAACAGAATTCTACGGAATATTATGAGTAGCGGAAACGGAAACAAAAAAAGGTTTCCTCAACTGTTCCGGAACAGAAACAGAACATTATAAAATCCCCAAAACCAGTTAAAAACGCTTTTTTATATATCTAAACTTAATATTGCACAACATAAGGAAGAACAAAATCTTTGCGTTCCGAACCGGTTCAGGAAAGTTCTTTTGCGGGTGAAACAGAGAATGAAACATAAATGTTAAACATATAGGCCTGTTAATGTAAATATGAGTCTCTCAGTGATTGTTAACAACAAAACAAGAATTCTGATAATGACGACCCTTGCAAAAACGAATGTACGCTGTACGAATACTGCCATGACTACTGGGAAACACTCTCGTAAAGCACTATACTAATGATGGAAAAAATAATAATAACTTGCATGTGACTTCCCATTTTTGTGCATACATCAAGTTTTGCGGTCCATGGAGCCCCTAGCTGTTACTGTTGTGTATTTATTGCATTACTCTTCCAACACATACATCCTGTCCATATCGTGGACGTGTCTACGTGTGCTTCTGTGAACTTTGTTGGATGACTTTGAGAAATGCTCACTCGGGCCATTCTGGCTTCACTGAATGTCAGGGCACCGGCGGGCAAGTCTGGTTTTTAATTAATGGCTTTCATAACACAACACCATAGATTTTATGCTAATTATTGGAAGTTGGTTAGAAATCAAACAAGATGTGCAGCTGAGCTTGGTGCATGCATCATTAGTGTAAATAATACGAAAAATGTTCTTCTTAAAAATATATAGCTCAAAGCAAAGTAGAGTTGTTTTTTGCCAATTATGTGTATTTAATGTTTGTATTCCCAGAAATGTGTGATGAAATGCGTGTTTCATTGTGGTTGGTGGCAACATCTTAACCGAGTTACATAACTGACTAATTTATTTGAAGACAAATTCATTTGACTGCTTTTCTTACTTTTAGTTACTTGATTATATTTCAACAGCTGACTTTCAAGCCCACTTGAAAAAAAATCAAATAGTTTTAGTGTGCAACTATTTTTTTTTTTGTTCAGTGGGTTTTGAATTTCCTTTTACATAGATAATGCACTCGAATATTTGAGCCAATCAGAGAATTGATTTAAACTTAAGGTAAGTTAGGAGTGCAATGAAACAAAGTAACTAAAACTATTTTTTGATAAGCAACTTTAATCTGATTACTGCTTTGGAAATAGTCATGCGTTAGATTACTAATTAGTGGTAAAGAGGATAAAATTACTCTTAAATGTGTTACATACTAATGTTATAATCTTTTGCCATGTCATGTTACCAGAGATGGCAAAAGTACCCAGATGTCTTACTTGAGTAAAATACATTTATGAAAAAATAAAGTAAAGTAAAAAGTACAGCCTGAGAAAGGTACTCAAAAAGTATTTTTTAAAGTAAAAAGTACATGCTCTTAATTGTACTCAAAAGTATTTTTGAAAGTATAAAGTACAAAAAATACATTTGAATATAAAAAGCAACATTTTCAATGTTGGTTTATCGATGTTATTGATTAAATTGAGTACATTACTGACATACTAGCCAATTTACTTCACTTAAGGTGTATAAATCACACTGCCAAATATTGAGATAAATATCTGAAACATTTGCAAATCATGGTCCCCTAACCTTTCAAAGTTAGGTGAAAAAAAAGTACTTTTCCCTATTTTGGAAAAAGTAAGGAGTAGAAGTACTGATATTTCTGTTAAGAATCTACTGAGTACAAGTAAAAAGTCATCAGAGAAAAAAAGTACTTCGAAAAGTACAGATACTTGAAAATTCTACTCAAGTACAGTACTTAAGTATTTGTACTTTGTTACTTGCCATCTCTGCATGTTACACGAATCACCATTAAAAGTGCATAACGGGTGTGGCTGCGACCACGAGGCCACTGGCTGTCGCTGTAAACACAACAGCGACACATAGTGGTCATACGTTACACACGTCCAATTTTCATACCAACAGGCATTGAAATGTTACTTCATATAAGGGAACAAATTCATTATTTAATTTGAACTACTAGAAATGCACTCTTTTCCCTTTAAACCACCACGTTTTTGTTAATGAATGAGATACTATCAGAAAATATAACAATAGAGATGAAAAACTGATCAAACTGCCCATCCTCCATCCTTATCAGTAACACCTTCCACATGCCAAAGTCCGTAGCCTAGGTTCTGCAATTTCCATTGGCCCTGAATTTGGAATAATGGGTTTGTTTAGTCCCTTTATTAGAGGTTCTGTTTCTCGCTTTTTTTTACAAGTTATTTCTCCGGTGTACGCGCTGGTTTTCCATTTTTATTGATATGATTAGTGGGAAACTGGGTTGAACAGATCGGGGGTAGACATTGCAGAAAAGCGAGAGAGGAAAGTAGAACTCGCGGCGCTAAAGACATTGTGGTCTAAAACACACAGAAAAACGTGGTCACTGTGGAAACATGTTCAACACTGTTTCTAAACTAAACATTTACATCTGCACACCTATGGCAATGGTGACATCTTGTTTTGTATGTTAATATTGTTATGTTTGTTATAATAGGTGCATCCCTGTTTCCTGTTCTTTCTCCTGTTGAATGAAAAATAAAGTATCTATCCTTCTATCTATATTTGGTGTGGTCACAAGTTTTTACGTGCTGGAGCTTTCGTGTCTGGTGGTGAAAAGAAATTAGAGCTGCAACTGATTAATCGATTAATCGATGATAATCGATTATGTAATTAATTGGCAACTAATTTGATAATCGATTAATCGACAGCGATTAATAGTTTCCTTGTTTGGTCACTCCTCTACATAAATATGTTGAATATGTTGTTCAACGTTTGCTATATCAACAATGTTTCAGGTTAATAATCACTACAATTTTGTGCGCGACAGTAGCTCAGTCTGTTACGAGTGAGTACACTGTGAAGCACACAAATGGAACATGTGTGGCACGCAGAATCGTGGGTTCGCTTCCCTTCCCATCATCTTTGCCGCATGTCTCCGCCTCCTTCCTCAGCCTTTTTCTAGCCAATCCTCATATAAAGCTCAGAATGGGACGCAAAAAATACATTTGTTCCAAAAATACAAATGTTCCGATTTCAAAGAAAAAAAAAACAGATTAATCGATTAATCGTCAGAAAAGATGGCTGATTAATCGATTAAGATCGGTTAGTTGCAGCTCTAATGGAAATACAAGGAAACAGAAGATGACCCAAAACAAGATGTAGAGACTGTGGAAATACAGATCTCAGGGAAAAGAGGGTCAACAGAGAGATGGTCAGCAACAGAACGATATGGAAAAGGCTCATTCACAACAGCGACCCCACATAGGGAAAAGAATGGGAAGAAGAAGAGGTGAAAGCATGGAATATGTCTGGGTTTCTCTACATCTGTATTTTAACAAATCTGATGTCTTTTTTTGTTTGCCTTTGAAAACATTTATTCCATCTTGTTCTTATATCACACAGACAGGTTCTGAACTAGGGGCTCATAGCTGGGGGCAAGTGCTTGAGTGGGGTGTGATTTTTGTCACAGAACACATGGAACTTACCACCAAGTTCTGTCTTTAAAAAAAGAACTTTTGTTTTTTTACGTCAAAAGTCAGCTGGGCTCACAAATGTGTGAGACGCAGCTAACAGATGACAACCACAGTGCTGACAGCACCCGCTCACACACAAAGTGTGTTTTGGTGCCACTGTATGTGTGTGCATATTGTGAGGTCATAAAGATCCCATACCCACAAACCCTTTTTTTTGGGCCGCCAATCTACTCAGGGAATGGGGGATTTATAAAGCTGTTAAAAAAAGAAAAAAAAAAATTAGCACTGCCAAAAATGTTAACACAGTGTGCACCAATATTGGAAGGTCTAAATATACACATGATAACATCATAAATGTTCAAAATGCAAAGAAGTTAGGACAATGATTGTTATGATAGATTCCCCTCTCTAGCATTTTTACATAATCTGTTAAGGACCTTTAAATACAAATATGAATGAAAATAACTGATTTCAGGTGGCACTGGTAATCAAATGACACTGTGGCGAATGCAAATAATTAATACAATTTAAAATACGACCCGGGCCACATTGTTTTACAATATAGCCACATTTCTTAACACATGCACACAATTTGCGAAACACTACAATTCAAGCAACAATGAACTCCAAATAAAATTAAAGTGTATAATATGAAATATACTATATAATACCTGTCGATATCTATTTGTTTGGCTGTGTAGTAAGGGATTACATGTAATCGGATTACAGTAATACGATTCCAAAGAAAATGCAATCCCTTACAATTACATTTTAAAGTAGAGTTTGTTCATTTCATTTCAAGTAGGCCTATGCAGTTGTCCCTACTGCTCAAGTTGCATCCCAGAAAAAACACATCTAAATGTTTTTGGGGCAAATACATCCACCTGGTCAGAAGTTATGGACCAAACAAACATTTGGCCATGTTGTATTCAGCCATTTTGAGAAGGTAGGCCTCCAAAATCAGAACAAAAAAAAATCACAGAATGTTATCGCGAATGTTATACAGCCAACACGAGGCATCTGCAGCGATGGCGGCGAGCACAAAACCATTACAACCCCGTGCGACCTTTCGCATATACAAATATGTAATATTGTAATATATTTTAGTTATATTTGTGTGGAATAGGGGATTACATGCATGTATCATTCTGACACCATTGTTGTAATTTCAAATGTGCCTAGGACATTTAGGAGACCATAAGCACTGTCATCACCACACCAGGACACTTTATAGAGCACAATTTTCCACCAAAACCAAGAAATTTAAAATCATTCAACGGTTGATTTGAGTGGAAAATATGCGTTCAAAAATGAATGTGTGAAAACAAATGATCTGCCGCTGACGATGTGGTGCATGCAAAACCATTATATCCCCAGCGCTACACGTTTCGGGGATACAATTACAAGGGCACGCAAATAATTGTGCTCTTCCGTGTGTTTACCAATAGTGCGCCTTTTGTTCATAAGCACATTTATTTTGGTTTGTTATCTGCATGGGAGAAGTGTTTTTTTTTGTGTTTTGTACCATCAATCACTTTGTGCCAGAATGCATGAAAAGTGCTATACAAATAAAGTTCATCATTATATTATGAATAGTGGTGTACCGATTCGATCCTCAGATCGGTGATCCGGGGCCGATCAGACTTTTTCCGAAGGAACGGGACTCGTGATTTTGCCCCGATCAGGATCGGTTAATAAGTCGGGAGCATGCCAAATGATTGTTACGATTATTGAAATTGACAATTGTGCCAAATAGGTTAGTTACCACAAATTTTTGCAGGATCAGGACTCTGTATTGGGACTCTGTATCGGGGATTGGGACTCGGTACCGGAGATCGAAGGATCGGGATCGGATCCGGAGCAAAAAAACATGATCGGTACACTAAATATAATAAAGTAAGACTGAAAAAGCCAAGACAAGGACAGAAGTATGGGAACATTTTCTGTTCTTGTAGCTCCCCACCACTCCAGATGTTCTAAGCCTCTAAAGCCAGCTGTCAGGGCGATGACGGGAACGTTCAGAGAACGGATAATGTGATGAACGTGCGGTGCATTGATCTTCAAACAAGCTGCATAATCCAATGCTGAGGGGGACGGGATGACTATTTTATCACTCAGGCCATGTAGAAAGTTTGGCTCAGCTGCATTGCCATGTTCAGCCAGTAGACGTTCTTTAAACACATATATAGCACTATAAAAAGGTGGTTATCTGTTGATATCCGTTATAAAAAAAAAAAAGAAAAAAAAAATCCAGCTACTGGCAACTTTTGAAAGTAAAAGTTGGACTTCTGTAACAACTCAATTTGGATTACGTCTTGCCATTCTATGAATCAGTGTTCTGACCAGGGCTTTGAACCGGTTCAAGGAACGAAAATGGAAACCGGGAACTTTTTGTATTCTCCAAGGAACAGAAACGGAACCGGAAACTTTATTATTTTTTATGTTCTGGAACAGGAACACTTACTTAAAAATAATGGTACTGGTTAATACTGGTTTTATTTCGTTCCTCAAAAAGGAGTGCACTTTGGGATAAAATTGACAATGCAGCAGTGAAGTATGAATCGTCGCGGGACCCTCTGCAGTGCGTCGTTGTGGGTTCGCCCCTACATGCAACGAGACCTTGGCTGTAGCGCTCTACCAGCGGGCTCTGTAGCGAGTTATGGGGGTTCCCCCCCCCAAACATATATTATATAGCAATAAACTGACAAACAAAATTAACCGTTACGGGAACAATATTTTTCGGTTTTAAGCAGTTCGGAACAAACCGATTAAGAAAAAACATTGGTTCAAAGCCCTGGTTCTGCCCCTTACACCTTGTGGGAGATCACCATTGACTGAGGTAGCGATTTAATTATGTTAAATGAATAATAATGAGGTGAGTCGGTGGTTTGAATCTCGCCACTGACGTACTTCCCGCATGGCTGCGCCCCATCTTCACCTGTTTCCGCTAACCCTACTAAATAAAGCTTGGAAAAAAACGCCTGAATGGGCTAGGGAAAATTTTTTTTTAAAAAAGAACTAGCAAGGATAATTTCTTGAAGCATGCAGCAAGACATAGTGAAATTGAGGAAAGAACATAGTTATAATGCAATCCAGCCACATTTATTAATAGGTGTAAACGTCTGCCGTGTAAACAAGCAACAATGAACATTAAAAATACATTAATTTCCTACCATTGGCACCAAGTAGGATGGATATGATATAAAATTCAGCCCATTATTGATGCACAAACAAATGTCTATGACACAAAATGCTTTCATTTTACAGTGAAGTTCCTCTAAGGCATAAGCAACATGAACCAAAAAAAACGTGGAACAAAACAATATTCCATAAAGTTATATGTTACATATGACAATGTTTTATCTAACAAATATACACATGGTAATAGCAAAAATTATCGGCACATTTACGTCATCTAATAATAAAGGTTGGGCAGCACAGAGGCCCAGTGGTTAGCATTGCTGCCTCACAGTCCTGGGTTCGAATCCCAACCCGGACAGGTCCTTTCTGTGTGGAGTTTACATGTTCTCCCTGTGACTGCGTGGGTTTCTTCCGGGCACTCCGGTTTCCTCCACCACCAAAAACATGTTCTAGTTAACCTGCTCAATTCAGTGCCCCTGGCCAAGGCACTGTACTCAGAATCTGGAGTTGGTCCCCAGGTGCTGCCCACCGCTCCTCAGGGATGGGTTAAATGCAGAGGATGAATTTCACTGTACATGTATGAATGTGACTAAATAAAATACCTTTACCTTAATATTACAATTACAGTAGAGGAGAACACCTCACTCTCACACACAGACAGAGCTAGGCAGTTAGCATTCTGCCTCTCCGCAAGCGGCCTTCAAGAGGCAACTCGGATGATCTTGGCCATTTCTTACAAAGATCTCACTGTTCTGTCCGTCCTTCTCTCGAATGCAATTCAATGCATTCAATGCATGTCGCTCCCAATGCCAGCTGCCATTACAAATGCCCCTTCTGAAGAGTTGTTTTTCTTTGCTTCACTCTTATACGGTGTGTAAAGCACTGCCACAGACTGTATGCATTATATCAATACATCAGGGAGGACATCGAACAGATTTGACAGAGCCATGACCTCCAGTCATACTATGTAGCGTCTGGTATTTGTAGTCTTAAGAAGCACATTTTTATGCATTCAAAAGATGTCCTGAATTTATCGTATTTCAGGCAGGAATCTAAGGCTTAAAAACAATTCAAAAATGTTTTGGGAAAAATATTGAATTTGTGCAGAGTGACAACAATAACCAAGCTAACCAATCTAAACTATCACAGTTCCCGATGAATTCTACAAAGTATACCTTCAATGGCAATTCTAAGCAAACTATTTGACTCATACATAAATATGGAAAGTACGGTCAATCTATGAGGAGAAAAATGAACCGAATAATAACATCGGATAATTTATAAATAACAAAATTAACAATATTTTTTAGCAGCCCTGATTTCCGCATCGTATACAATCTCACTCCTACTCAATGGAATCTTATATTTACCACTGACACCTCTCAAAATTCAATTTTCAGTTGGAGCTCCTAGATCAATCAAATTCCCTGCAGTCGATAGTTCAATAAACAGTCCACTGTGCCGCTGGCTGTCTAACTAGGAAGTGCTCTAGAAAGGCACTGAATATTTAAAAACTACAACAATCTGTGGGAGGAGTCCAATGGCCGTCTCCATTTGTGTAATTGCATCAACCCGTCTGTTAAACGTCCTGTCCAATGATCGGATGTCAGCTGGTCTCCACATCAGGCTTTCTCCTCTGGGATGACATCATGCCAAGCTGAAAAACACACACACACACACACAGCACCATTAAAAGAGATTGAAATGCTTTTGAACTTCATAACCTCAAAATACCAGCGAGGACACACATCCATCGCCTTATTGTCAACAAAAACGCACACACGCACACATTTGAAACACAGATTTAAAGGCACAGTTGCAGATTAAAATGTAAATATTCATGCAGTACCATCCAAAACTATGGTACTATGGAGCTGCAATTTCTGAGGCTGGTGACTCGTATGAACTATATCTTCCTTTCCTGAGGCGCTCCTCATGCAAGTTTGTAGCATTTGATGGCTTTCGGAATTGCACCTGGGGACACTTTCAAGTTTTTCTGATTGGACCGACTGACCATCATTTTTTAAAGTAATGATGGCATTTTCTTTATTCGTAATACGGCAAGTGAAAAGCTAACTGTCTATCCAGGTCCCGAACCTCCACTCATAACGCAATGGTAACCAATTAAAACTATTGAGGCCACACCAGTGAAGTGAAAGGAATTTCAGGTAACTTTCTCTTGAAAAACATCAAGAGAATGCAGATTGTGCACAAAGCAGTATCCAGAATAAAGGTGTCTACTTTGAAGAAACTGCAATATAAGGCGTATGATCAATTGTTTTACTTTTTTGTCAAGTACATATTCCCCCATGTGTTAATTCATAGTTTTTATGCCTTCAGTCCAAATCTACAATGTCAATAATCATGAAAAGAAATCATCATCCAACAATAAGGCGTTTTGTTCGGTACTACATTTAAGATTCAAGATTAATTTTTGATCTTGAATGCTTATAAGCGGGTTCACGTGCAAAACACTGGGGGGAGTCATTTTGTCCCGCGCTTCTGCAGGTCACTTCCGGTGCGTTATTGTTGCCTATGCCAACTCTGATACTGGATCGAAGTCAGAGCACACAAAACACACAAAATGCACGTCAGTTCAAAATCCGACCACTAGATGTCGCTCTGTGACCAGTTACACATCACACCACTCGTTCCGTTAATAATTCTTAATAATATTGATGAAATACAGTCAAAATCTGACTTAAAGTTACTCACCGAGTGGTCACGTGTTCTTCTGGACCAATAGGCTGGCTGCTTCTACTAGTTGTTCCAAAAGGAATGAGAAAATGGAACGAGTTGAACTGATTATTAAATCATGCGTTTGTGGGTCCCAGATCCGCACGAGAGCATTTGGGTGAGGAATAGCAAACCGCAAGTTACCACAATTTTTAAATAATAAGGCGTGTGCTCCCACCGAACAGACATGTTGTAAAAATAGCCAAATACACGGCTAGCAAATGACACCGGAAGTGACGTTCAGACACCGGACGTACCCACCGAACTCGTCTGTACAGTTTGTTAATTTTCTGTTGGCCCTCTCCAACCCCACCTGCTGACTGAGCTGTGAAGCCCTCTGCTCAGCCTGGGTCAGTCTCCTCTGGAGCCGAGCATTCTTTTCCTGGTGCTCGGATATTTGTCTCTCAAACTGCATACACACACACATACACATTGCAAACACACACAAACACACATGGAAAGAAGGTTATAATAATAATACATTTTATTTATAAAGCACTTTTCATTGTTAAAAACAATCTCAAGGCGCAACAGAAGGGTAAAAACAGGTTTAAAACACACAAAAACAGATTAAAAAAGCACAAGAGAAACAGTTCACGAAAAGGCTTTTCTAAAAAGGTAGGTTTTTAGGCCTTTTTTAAAAGAGTCAATAGACTGTGGCGCTCTCAGGTGGTCTGGGAGGGAATTCCACAGCTGGGGAGCGGCTGAGCAGGAGGCTCGATCACCCATGGTGCGCAGCTCGGTCCTTGGTGGTTGTATGGTGATGCTATTGTTTGAGCGGAGGTTGCGTGAGGGGGTCTTGGTGGTGAGAAGGTCTTTGAAATAGGACGGGGCAGTACCATGGATGGATTGGTGGGTTAATAGAGCCAGTTTATAGTCGATCCTGAATTAAACAGGTTATGGCTCCAGGAACTGATGTAAATGCTATAATTACATTATACATATATTATATCATTATTTACCAACAAGGCCTTTCAGGGAGGGGTGAGCAGGGGGGGTCATTGTATTTGGATGGCGAGCTCAGTCACTGAGTGGATAGAGTTCATCGTGCACCAGAAAAGCCAAGACCTCTAATCAGAAGACTCTTGATTCTTAGTCTGAAGAACTCCCCAATACTCAATCCCACCCAATTTGTGCAGTGTGTGTGTTGTGTTTAATATGTGAACCCTAGTCCGTGTAGCTAACTCCAATGACCGGGGGT
>OMKY01050636.1:0-11244 GCA_900302395.1 Bregmaceros cantori | reverse complement strand
CCTCCCCCACACACACACACACATATACACCCACTCGCTCTCGCCCACCCTGAAATCCAATAGTCGACTAGTTTCTCGGAAGTGTGTCTGCGTGAGCATATTTTGGGGTGCTTCTGTTGCCACTGCGAATGTGGGGATGTGTGTATGTGTGTGTGTGTGTGGACGTGTGAAATGTCTGAACAGTAGTTATGTGTTTGTCTTATGTGTGTGTCTGCTGTTGTACTTGGATCAGCAATTGCATTTGTGTTTTGGGCCCAACAATTTTTACTCTATTAAAGAACAGAAAGTTGTTTTTTCTTTTTACCATATTTTCAGGGTATGATTGAAGGGTAGTGGTGTGGGGTTGTCTATAGCTCAGATGGGAGAGTTGGGAACGAAAGGTTGATGGTACGAATCGCGGCTCCAACAGTGTCCTTGAGCGCCTTCCATCAAAATAATAAAAATGGCAACAATAAAAATTGTAGGCACCCTGAGAAGTTTGGTCAACCTCGACCATGACTGCAGAATTTGTGGTGACAAATAATCCAGGAATTAGAAGTGGTGCGGCGGTTTGGTTTCCACTGCTGATGATGCCCATGCTGATGTAATTCCAAAAAAAACTTAGCATCCAATACAGGCTGCTCCAGTGTCACCCTGGGGTTCCTGTCTCCGGACCCAAATGGGGCTTGTATATAAAAATATGCTGAGTTGAGCAGAAAAGCCGGAGAAGGGATGAGAACCCGCGGCACTGTTTGACCTATGGTCTGCGAGCTCTATAACCACTCTGCCATCGCACCCCCCTAAAGTCCACAATAAGGATGAAATCTGCATTTCCGGAGACATTGCTAGTATTTTTTATTTACAAGTGTTTGTCATTGCTCATCTGTTGTCGCTTTTGCATAGCTAAACACAAGTGCTAAAGGAAGTATGCCAATGAACATAAGTGTGTGTGCGCACACCTCTTTGCTTATATTTGAATATTTGTATGTGCCAGCAGGAACATGGATTTAATTCCGAGTGGGTGTGTGTGTGTCGTGTGTGTGGTGTTATTAATCGCTCGAGTTGGTCCACCTTTTCATTTCCTCGTCGTAAACATGTCACCGTCACGTTTCGGGAGCCTCCCGGTGGGGGCGGAGCATCCATATGCATGCAGGCGGTCCATGCGGTGACCGCAGCAATGATGATGTATCACTCTGTGGGAACGATATGTGTGTGGGTGGGGTTAGGCGTGGGGCCGGGGGGTGTTTGGGGAGCGATGGTGAGAGGGAGGCAGTGGGGGCGGGTGGGTGTTTGTGTGTGCGCAAGTCACCATAGAGGCAGGGTCGTTTCGGAGAGCAAGCCCACCCCCAACCTCCATCATCACCTCCCCAACGTTGAGGCTGTTCCTCCTCCTTCTCCTCTCTTCGTTGTGGCGCACATCGGGGTGTCCCGCCACTCTGCTGGAAGGAACACATAATTGCGTGGATGAGTTCATTCAAGACGGGGTCGAGACCCTTTCCTTTAACGCACACACAAACAGCCTGCCACCCCCACAACGATACACACACACAGCCCTCCACTCATGTGGACAGAAAGAGAAGCTACGAGAACAAACACTCGCACTGCATGTGCGCGCTAATGCACACAAACAAGCGCGCAAACATGCAGATAGGGTCTTGCACACCGATACGCAGACACGCTGATATGCGCGCACACACCGTCACCTACTGATACACACAACACCGATAAAGACGCACACGCACCTTGAGACTCGTATACACTCACGTGAATTGTGTATCAAAATAAATGCAAAATGTTGCTTTGAGTTGTTATCGAAAGACGCACCCTAGCCTGGCAGCACGGTGGCGCCGTGGTCAGCATTGCTGCCTCATAGCTAGAAGGTCCTGGGTTCGAATCCCAACCTGCACAGGTCCTTTCTGTGTGGAGTTGATGTTCTCCCCGTGTCTGCGTGGGGTTTCCTCTGGGCACTCCGGTTTCCCCCGCCATCAAAAACATGTTCTAGTTAACCTGCTCCAGTCAGTGCCCCTGGCCAAGGTACTGGCTCAGAACTGGAGTTGGCCCCCGGGCGCTGCACAGCGGCTGCCTACCATTCCTCAGGGATGGGTTAAATGCGGAGTGAATTTCACTGTACATGTATGTGTGACAAAATAAAGTATCCTATCTTATACACACATACACCAATACACGCATTGGCACACAGACACATCGACACACACACACGCATGCATGCGCACACACACACATTGGCCGCTCATCTATATCAGAAAAGAGCGACAGCGAATTCTATAGCTTTCAAACATGTCCGCGATACCGTGGTGATCTGCCAGTGCATTCAGATGAGACGGGTTGATCCAGCGAGTGTATCCGCAGGGAGCGGCGCATCACATTTTAAAGTGTGATTGATGGAGGCAGGAACAATAAAAGTAATGGTAATAATCCAAATATACACCTCACCTACCCAGCTGTCAGTTAGGCTGAAGGAGCTAATGAGGCTTCAAACTGGGTGGCTGACAACACAGTGATGGCTCTGTTTCGTTGGTAAAATACAGTCCTCAGATGGGGGTTAAAGAGGTGGGAACAGATGAATCAAATCAGACGGCTGTTGTCAATAAGGCTGTTTTGAAATTATTTTTCTTTTAGACTCTTCATGGCTTAAATAAAATCAAATAGAATAGATTTTTTTTCAGGGTGATTTCACATTAGATTGAGTTGAACATTATTTGTTAATTTTTGCTATTTCAGTGAATTAATAATTGTTTTGTCTATTTCTCTGGTATAAGTAATCTGATAGTTTGGTACTTTGACTCATGTAGAATTCTAGTGGAAATTGCCCATGTTGAGTTGAGTAATTTCCTGTAATGGACGTTTACACGGCACTGCTGCATGCCCAGACAAAATAATGCGCTAGATCTGCGCTAGCAATTAGCTATTAGTGAATATTAGCCTGTTAATGGCCCGTTAGCACAGCCAGCTTTTCATTATTGTCAGTCATCGTATGACGTATGCATTCTGGAGAACATAATTAATTAATTAGCTGAGTGCACTGGGAAAAATTGGCACCACGCCATCATGGCTTTGTGCTGTGTCTGTGTGCAGAGGTATATTTCTTGCTCAAAATAAAGTGTCACTGAGATTCAGAGCTTTGAACCGGTTCAAAGAACGAAAACGGAAACCGGGAACTTTTTGTATTTTCCAGGGAACAGAAACTAAACCGGAAACATTATTATTTTGTATGTTCCGGAACAGGAACAGTTATTTAAAAATAATGTTAACCGGTTAATACTGGTTTTATTTTGTTCCTCAAAGGGCTATGATGAAGCAGTGAAGTATGAAGCGAGCGTCACGGGACGTTCTGCAGCGTGTTGTTGTGGGTTCGCACCCACACAAAACGAGACGTTGGCTGTAGCGCTACGAGTGGGTCTCTGTAGTGAGTCGCTGTGGGTTCGCCCTGACATGTATTGCATAGCATTAAACAGCTGACAGGAACAAAATTAACAATTTCGAGAACAATATTTGTTTGTTCTAACCGGTTCGGGAATGTCATTTTGTTGGTGGAACTCGGAACCGGAAACGTTATAATTCTGTTTCTGTTCGGAACGAACCGATTGGGAACAAATATTGGTTCAAAGCCCTGCTGAGAATTCATACTGCAACCATAACTGAGTCGATGCATACCAATCTCGCCTGCGTGGATTCACTCACTTGTCTGAACGCACCATTACTTAACCCGATCGACCCAAACGGGTGAAAATGGAAGCAAAGAATCAGTTTTTCAGGAATGCATCTTTCCTATTTTTAATCTGGTACATGAGTTGTTACACTACAAGAAGTTTGGATACACACAATCTAATGCAGCAATTTTTAGTTGCTCCGATCTTCACCCTGGTTTGGGCTCATGGTGCTAAGCTACGCTAAGCTATGAAACAGCTCTAAAAGTACTGCTCGCTGGCAAAATGGGCATCTTATCGGCTCGGCTAGGATCATATTTCAGCACAAATTGCTGGTGTTTTCCTTTGAAATGTCATGGTCAAGCAATCTGAAAATGGTGAAATGTTTTTACTCAGAAATGTCGGCATCTACTCAAATCGGGTGTGCCTGTGGTGCGAAAAAAAATGTTTTTGAAATATTTCACACGACTACACTTTCAATCCAAAACAATCCTTAAAGGCACAGTGCCAGGTGGAAGTCAGAGAACGCGATTGGAAGATGACATCTAACAGTTAACAAGGTGGCAGGCGAGCGGCACTATGCAAATAGCCGAAGACGGAGAGAGATGGAGAAAGCTTGTTGCAAAGTTTTCAGTGGTGCCCCAACGGTCAGCCAGACTAAGCGATTGATGATGATGTATGATTACTGTTATATGCTGCACCATATCGTGCATCCCTGTATGCGCTTTGCATTGCTTAAACTCTTGCTCCACCTCACACGCATATCTAACTATGCCATGCGTTTGTACCCCCCGGGGGGGATAATCCATTGTCCTCTTCCTGCCTCTTTGCATGCAACGGCTGCTCTCCTGTGCTCGGCAATCCTCGATCTGTCGGCTTTTATATGCAATCCCATAATATGGAGGAAGGTTGGGTAGGCCAATGTTCCACTGATAGTGATGTATTTTTAATCCTCCCCAGTCGACACCTTTTCATGGCTTCGCTCATCTCTTGCTGTAATCGTCTACATGGACATGAACATGTAATCATGTAGAGCCAGAGAGGGGCACGGATAGTGGGGAAAGAGGGGAGAGGCAGAAACTGAGGGAAGCTAGAGAAAAGGGAAAGAAATGACAGAGGCTGGAAGCTGAGGGAGAGGGGGGGAAAACGAAAGTGAGAGAGTGGCGGAAAATGCGAGAGGAAGATAAATTCAAACACATCCGTTCATGTGAGAAGCAGATTTTAATCCTTAGAGCTGAAATCTGCAGGAGAGTAATCTCTGGCTGTTCCATCGCATGGGTTTTTCTCTCTCGCGCTGTCCCTCTGTGTCTCTCTCTCTCTGTCTCTCTGTCTTCCTCTGCATGTGAATTTCCCTACCACGTCTAGAAATAGACCCTGGCTCGGAGACATGCTGCTCAGAATCTTGGTGAACACACAATATGGATGGACGAGTGGCTACAGTTTGTTTTTTTTTTTAATATAAAATTCAGATTTTTGCCCCAGAAAGCTTTTTTTTTTTTTTTGGGAGGGGAAAAAAGAAATCTAGGATTCCTATTGCTAGTTGAAGGAACTTGATTACCCACAATTCCTAGAATTCACTAGGAACTTTCAAGGTTGGAAGTGCTGACTGTGAATGATGATACTAATGTAATCGCCCTTAATTTATTATTTTTTCCATAAAACAAAAATTTAAAATATGCTTTGTAAATTGCTTAGAGAAGAGTTGACTGTTTAAATGCTGCCATTTGGTGTCATGTCTTGCATGAAATAATTTCAAATAGAAAAAAAAAAAACAACATCTTGTTTAGACTTCAAATATCCAAACCATATCCTCTTTTAATGGTACAATAGCTGATTTAATTCGGAGTTGCACAGCCCCTGCAAAGATGTATTGGGAATTCCACAAATTTGCCCCAAAATCTGGCCTAAATTGATGTTCAGCAATGCCAGCATTTTCCATCCAATTGAATGTTAAAGTCTTGGTTCTGTTCTTGACGCCAATCCCTGGATCCAAATGATATATAAATGGTCAAATGATCTGTCTCCTATCCTATTCTCTCTCTCTCTCTCTCTCTCTCTCTCTCGCGCTCTCGCTCTCGCTCTCGCTCTCTCCACGCCTATCTCTCTGTCTGCATCTCTCTATCTCTAGCTTCCATCCATCTGAGTGTAAGCAGATGTGGATTCGTCTACGCCAGCTCACTCCTTCAGTCTTGTTCCTCCTAATTCTGATTGATTGCTGCATTTTGCACATCCCTTCGTCGCGTCTCCCGCCCCACCATTGTAATTGGTCTTTAGTGGCCAGCTTACACTTGGCCTTGTCCAAACCGAATCAGCGAAGGCCGCGCTGTGCCACTTTGCACCACCATCGCGCCGCCGAATAATGTCACAATCATTTCTAATTACCGCTGCCGCCGCGTTTGAGGCCTTCGAGTGAAGCCATCAAGGCATCAGCCGTAATTGCCGAGGCCGATTAGCGAGAACTGGGAGAAAGCAATGGGTAAGAGCAAGCGAGGGATGGAGACAGATGTTAAAGGTTGGTTATTACCAAAGCAACAAAGGGAGAGGAGGGGTGAGAGACAGGGAGACGGATAAATACTTTGTGATAGATGGTTGGAAATGATGACGATTGGTTGGTAAAGATTGCTTCTTTCAATCCAGAAAATCTGGCATATATAGACGTTAAAGTTACTCACCGAGTGGTCACATGTTCTTCTGGACCGATAGGCTGGCTGCTTCTACTAGTTCTTCCAAAAGGAACGAAATGGAACGAGTTGCACTGATTATAAAATCATGCGTTTGTGGGTCACAGATCCGCACGAGAGCATTTGGGTGTTGAATAGCACACGGCAAGTTACCACCATCCGTTTTAAATAACCCTGTAGGTGTGTGTTCTCACCGAATATAAATGCTGAAAAATTGCCAAAAACGCAGCGAACTAAATGACACCGGACGTGACGTGCAGACACCAGAAGTACCCCCGAACTTGTCTATAGCTACTTACTAGAGTAATCACGTAAAAATTTGCCAGAATACTCTGCTAAACCATTGCATAGCTGGAGCCCTAAGTTACCTGTGCTTATTTGGAACAGTGTGAGAGGAGGTAGCACTTTGTATGCTGCTTGAGTTGTTGTGTTTTGAACAATGACCTCCCATCGATTTGATCACATTATTTTTTTATGTGAAATTCTTAAGAATTATAAAGTCTGTACTGGAACCACTGGGCCTGTGAGACAAGTTTGGGTGTAGTAAGTGGTGAGGAGCTACATTGTCTCTGTGCACCCTGGGGACTAGGGCTGCAACTAACGATTATTTTAATAGTTGATTAGTTGCCGATTATTGAAACGATTAGTCGAGTAATCGGTAATATAGTTTTACTTTTTAAAAAATTCCCTAAAGTATTTCACAGTGACACAGAAATTAATTTGGTCAACTTGAATGTAGTCAATTTTGGTTCACCTTATATGTACAACAATTACGTTAATTATTTGGACACACATTAATTAATTCATATGCTAATATTCTGATGGTTTTCTTCACAATTCTGATTTTATTTATCAATAATGTTTAATTGTAATCATATGGATTTTCAGAAATGATCAACTGATATCGAATTTGTGTAGCTCAAACGGTCGTGTCGGCCAAAAACTGCCGACAGTAACGATGATTAAATTCCTCAAATCAATTACTGCATTAGTTGTTGGATTGATTTCTTGATCGATTAGTCATCTAACTAATCGACTGACTAATCGTTTCACCCCTACTGGGGACAGTGTCATAGCTGATCTGCGTACCTGGTAATGCAGGTGTATTTGTACCCCAAAAGGTGTTATTCCATGCATAGCTTTTTTTGTCCAAAAAACCCTTTGTGCCTTTTGAGAACTTTCTCACTTAAACCTCAGTTTCCACTTTATCCGATTCCTTTTTGCACAATTCTACAAATGCACCTCAAGAGAACCCTAGTGAGGAGAGTAGAAGGCGTCGAAGAAGGATTCCTACAGAGACATGGGTCGTTTTGGAGCGGCGTTGGTAGATGAAGGGCGCGGGGAGAAAGGAGAGAAAGAGAAAACTGTCTGAGCACAATGGCCTAATGGCCGGTGTGCGAGGGAGGAAGAGAGAGAGGGAGAGAAAGGAGCGCTGGAGCGAAAAAGACATCTCTCCTGTGTGAAATGGTCTCAGTCTTGGGGACATTAAATGGGGGAGCAGGAAGAAAAACGAGGCGGTGGCCACGGCCACACCGTTCATCATGCTCAGAGAGGAATGTCTCTCTCCCTCCACCTTTCTCTCTCTCTCTCTTTCTTTCTAGAATGTGTTGTGCAGATATATGAGAGGGGGAGAGAGAGAAAGGCAGAGAGAATTACTGTGTGCCAAATCATGTAATTTGTTAGAGCAAAAGAATACCTGATCATTAGCCTCACTAACAAAATGTATTCAATCTGTGAACAATTTAATCTATTGTGTGAACAATGTTACACAAAAACTACTGGATACATTTGAACAATGATCTCATCATGGAGAGCAACTGATATGCTGATTAGATTTTAAGGAGGTTTGAATTTTGACTGATTTACATTTTTTGATTGAGTTACAATCATCTAGATGTACGAATGAATTATTTTTATTTAATGAAACTTGAGCAAGTTTGAGTTGAGTGAGATTTTCAAATTGGGCTGCGAGAGAGGCACATTGATTTGAAACTGCTACTGCTGGTCCTAGTAGCTGCAGTAGTTGTGTTTTATAAAACTATGTCTTGAATTAGAGGAACCTAATAAACAACCAATTAATCGATTATTGAATTGATCGCCAAGTAATTTGATAATCAATTAATCGGCAGCCGATTTTAATCGTTTCATTGCTTGTTCTGTCCTCTGCTCAAATAAGAGAATAAAGATAATGAGTAAACTTGGGAGAGTAACCAATGATATACGCTAACACAGAAGGATAGGCTCTTCCATGCTAATAC
The DNA here is from genome assembly GCA_900302395.1 of Bregmaceros cantori. NCBI lineage: Eukaryota > Metazoa > Chordata > Actinopteri > Gadiformes > Bregmacerotidae > Bregmaceros > Bregmaceros cantori. The sequence continues at coordinate 2,658 of OMKY01050636.1, read as the reverse complement.
TGGAAATATTAATAAATTTATATGTTGAGTTATCAGAAAGTCTGCAATATTTGATTTATTGTTTTAAAATGTTTTGGCCACAATCGCTGTTTTTCATTCTTCATTGAGAGATATAGATGGGACCAAATCAGAAACTGGGATGTAGAGTCGAGGGGAGACATTGCAGAAACGCCGGAGAGGGAATTGGCACCCGCGTCGCTGCTCGACCTGTGGTCTGGGGGGTTGCGCTCTATAACCACTCTGCCACTGCGCTCCCCCAATAGTTCCAGTTGTAAAGAAAAAGAAATTACACATTCTGTAATGACACATGTCTGTAAAAGAATTGGCCCATTTAATCGATTATCAAAATTGCTATTTACAGCTCAAATTTTTATGAAACAACGGGCACTTCATGACTACAGACACATCAACTATCTCCTGTTGTACTCACAACACCACCTCAAAGTGTGCATCTACGGACATACTCATGTCCTTGCCTGTTTACAGCGGCAGCAGGCACCGAATGAAACCTAATACACCTTAATGTGTTCAGATCCCCGTCATACTGCGGATACGCCATACTAGATAATATACCCCTGTGCTTATCGCCACCTACTCACGCACTTCTCATAATCCATTCGTTCCGCGCGTGTGCTCGCGTGGTGATGAATATCATTACTGGTGTGAAACTCACCATATGGTGATGCTTGTTTTTCCCTTGCTCCTCCAGATCTGGGCGGCCACATCCTACGTTCTGAGGCTGGTCAGCGGAAATCACGACTTGGCAAACGACAGGTGAGTTTTTGTTTTTTCTTTCAAGTTTTATTTCTCCGGCGGAAGTGCTGTTTTCCCCATTTTATTCGTATGGTTAGTGGGACGAGAGAGATCGAGGAACATTGCAGAAAGGTTGGCGAGGGGTGGAGAACTTGCGACACTGCCCGTACCTGTGAACTAAGTCACAGGCACTATCCATATTTTGGGTGTGGGTGTCTTACCGACTGCCGTCATAAAGCCAGTAAGTAAAGCCAGTAAGCCAGCAACTTTTCTTCCTTTGAAAAAGAGAAGACTATAATGTAGAGGCGGGCGACATAACGATGTATTGTGAGGACGATCGAAAGGTCATGACCTTGCTCCTCTCTCGTTTCTATCATGATGCACTTTTTTTGGCATTATTACAGCTAATATACAATTTTAATTTCACACTTTAATTTTAACATTTTGTGTTGTTACTATGCACATTCCTATGTTTATGAAACTGTAAGGAACACATAATAAGATCATTTTGAGAGAATGCGTAGTTTTGCGAGTTAAATAGCCAGTTAAATAGCTTTATGATGGTTACCGTACCTCACTGAAAGAAAATGATACCGTTTGCGGGCGAGTAGAGCTAAAGAGTGTACTCTCCCGCTGCCAACCTAGACACTTTATTCATATTGGTCATGAAATGTAACGCGGCCAACACGTCCCCGAAGCACAACCCCAGAGCACAGTACCCGAATATACAAATATACAGAGGCTGTATTCAAATAACCGTGTGTGTGTGTGTGTGTGTGTGTGTGTGTGTGTGTGCGCGAGACTAAAAGCGTTCATCCCACAAATGAAAGGGATGGAATGTGAAAGCCTCCATTGATTCTGTATTGATTACTGAATGCTAAGCGAATCAACACTCCCACCCATATTGTCTTGGTGACACACACCATTTATGTGTGTGTGTGTGGACTGTGTATGCACACATATGTGTTAGGCTTGCCACGGTATACCCTAAAATGGTTTAATCAAAATTAAAGTCGCGAGGGTGACACCGTCAGATTTCTGAGCTCACGATGAAGGTGATTTTAATAATGCATGCGCCAGCCGGCGCATAAAGCACGCACTACACGTCCCCTACACATGCATGATTTGCCATAATAAAGATAACGCTTCACAATTTCACATTTACCAGTCATCGGCATGTAGTGTTGCTGCGCTATGTTGATCACACAGCACTTGTATTGTAGATCAGTTGTTTGGTGATAATTGTCGCACTAAAGCGTAACCAGAAGGTGTCTATTAAATACTGTCTATATAGACGGGTTTACGTGCGAACACTGGGGGGAGTCATTCTGTCCCGCCCTTCTTAAGGTCACTTCCGGTGCCTCTATGTATGTATATAAACTCTGGTGGTACCACAAAACGCACAAGACGCACACCAGTTCAAAATCCGACCACTAGATGGCGCTCTGACCAGTTACACATCACCCCCCTTGCTTCATTCATATTGATGAAATAGTCAAAATCCAAATTGAAGTTACTCACCCAGTGGTCACATGTTCTTCTGGACCAATAGGCTGGCTGCTTCTACTAGTAATTCCAAAAATAATGAGAAAATGGAATGGATTGCACTGATTTATTAAATCATGCATTTGTGGGTCACAGATCCGCGCGAGAACATTTGGGTGTGAAATAGGACACTGCAATTACCAGCATCATTTTTAAATAACCCTGTAGGTGTGTGCTCCCACCAAATGTTGAAAAATAGCCAAAAACACGGCAAAATAAATGGCACTGGAAGTAGGGGTGTTCGATCTGACGATTCAAACCGGTCCGACTATTCTAAGCAGTCTCGATATGCCATTTCGAATAGATCGGTAGAACCGCGATACACACTGAAACTAGCGTTCTAACACCCGAGGACTCGCT
>OMKY01050630.1:0-12178 GCA_900302395.1 Bregmaceros cantori | reverse complement strand
CTGTGCGTTCCGGCACCTGAGTCCATGTCGCCATCGACTTGGACTTGTATGTAATTTTGTTCCGGCACCTGATGATTTACAAATTAAGCACTGGTTAATGTGTCTTGGATAATGGGTTAATGTGTCTTGGATAGTGGGTTAATGTGTCTTGGATAGTGGGTTTCTTGGATAGTGGGTTCATGTGTCTTGGATAGTGGGTTAATGTGTCTTGGATAGCGGGTTAATGTGTCTTGGATAGTGGGTTCATGTGTCTTGGATAGTGGGTTAATGTATCTTGGATAGTGGGTTAATGTGGCTTAGATAGTGGGTTAATGTTTCTTGGATAGTGGGTTCATGTGGCTTAGATAGTGGGTTCATGTGTCTTGGATAGTGGGTTAATGTGGCTTAGATAGTGGGTTAATGTGTCTTGGATAGTGGGTTAATGTGTCTTGGATAGTGGGTTAATGTGGCTTAGATAGTGGGTTAATGTGTCTTGGATAGTGGATTAGATTGCGTTTCTGTGTGTGAATATGTGTGTGTATTAACAGGCACTTAGTCATTGAATGAGTTTGTCAATGTATGTGTATGTACATGTGTCCCTCAATAGGGTTTATCCGAGTATGTCCATGTGCGTTTGATAGTCTGTGTTTGTCTCGTGAGGTAGTATTTTAGAATTCCGTGGCCATTAATAAATGTTCAGTAATCAAATTTTTATGTAGGCGACTGTGTCCGTTTCACCATTATGTAAAAAAAAAACGTTTGTTTGTAAACCTGGGTGCAATAAAGTTGGGAATCGTGCACGGGTATAAAAAGCTGAGGTGCGCGAGACACTTGGTTGGCGACGATTCTCATGACAAGAGCCAACGCATCTACGTTGCTGTGCATCCAACTGAGCCTGTGCCCTGTCTTGTCTACCAGGCAATAAATGCTGTCAACCCTCTTCATCTGCCTCTGATTTCGAACATCACAACGACTAAAAACACAACACAACGCAGAGTCGCCACCGTTACATGTGCAACTACACAAGTCTGTGCTTCTGTGTCTGCATCTATCGGCATTTGTCTTTACCTTATTTGTGCATGTATCTGTGTGCCTCCATACTTGTGTGAATGTGTTTGCCTGTGTGTGTACGTGCTGTAGTGTGCTATGTGTTTGGTCCGTGTGTGTATCTTTTCCAGCCAAGGCGTCCATCTTGTGTGGTAGCTAGCGTGGTGGTCGTGGTAGGGCCATCTGTAGTGTGGAGTGTGGACACGCGAGCCGCCAGCCGCCCATTCTGTTGCTGTGGGATCGTTGTTATTGTTTGTCCTCCTCTCCACGATAATAATTACTTCCATCTAATGTTTGAAAAGTAAAACATGGAAAAAACGCTAGAGAAAGCAGATCTGCAAAATTTTCAAAGTAAATCAACTATGTGTACCTTGATTCTATCACAGTGTGAATAACCGATGCTCAGCCAAATTTCAAACAAGAAAACAGTTTGGTTTTAAGGTGCAGTCTGAGAATGCAGACAACCCCCAATTTGCTACGCGCACACGTTTTGCCGATTTGGATTAATGTTTTTTATGTTGTCATGACTACCCTTTTTCTCTTCTATAGAAGTACGAAAAAACAGATGCATCTCGTTAAAAAGATGTATTTAGCATGGAACGATGCATGGTCAAATTGAATGTACATTCGTAACGGAATACATGTAATCAGATTACAGTAATAACATCACAAGAATTACATTTTAGAATATGCAATCTTGATTACAGTTAGTGCTTATCAAACAAGTCAACAGGAAGTTAACAGAGGCGCTTTTACAAGAGACTGCATACACTTTTTGGCGAGTTTGGCGGGTAGTAATTCTACGAACATGACTTCCGTGCCGTTACGTCACTGTGTTGTGACTTACATTTGAACGTATCTATTTAATGCGACCGAACATACCTATTGCGTTTAAAAAAAGATTAAACTTGTTAAGTCGTCTATAGAGCACGATTTCAGACCAAAACTCAGGAGCGAATAAATCCAGGGAAGTTGAATCTTGGAAAATATAACGTCAACATGACCATCTCATGATACATTGGTGTCAACGTGCACACCTAAATAGTAGTATTATTTAACTTGCAGGATCAGTAAATATTGAGAATATTAGGACAAAGAGTCATGTTTATTGTAAGTAATTTGATCTATATGCCTAATAATAACTAATAATTACTAATGTGGTTTATTCTTGAACAAGTGTATTTTCTAAACATTGAAAATAAACATGTTGCACTAAGAACGTATTGTTGCATTTGCTTTGTGCTCTTCTGATTCTTTGCTCTTTTCACTATGAGAATAATTGCCATTCTCTGACGTGTTCATTGACAATGGCAATAAAGGTTATTCAGATTCTGATGATGTAAAATATTGAGCAAGTAGTAGGGCCAGGTTGAGTAAGGCCGTAACTGTGGAAAAGCACCTTAACAGTGGTGGAGGATGAACGCCCTATGTTCCGAAATCCCTATCTCCCAAAATCTCAGAAGAAAAGTTACAGGTTGTTTAGGGGTAGGAAGTAGGGCTTAGGGATGTTAGGGTTAGCGTAGGGGATGCTAATCCCTAACCCTACTTTGACTTAGCGACTACTGTGACTAAACACCCCATACATTTTCTGAACATAGGGATTTCAAAACATAGACAGTACATTTTGCAGTGTTAAATATGCAGTGTCAAAGTTCATTGACTCTTTCAGAGTTACTACAGTTACAAGGCATCAATTAGACTCTACAAAGCCCCTCCCAAAGCCCACCCACCTCGTCCTCTCTCAAACTTTAAAGGCCGCCATTTTCATTGCATCGTGACTCATGTGGCACCCGACCCTTAGGGTGGACCGCGGTTTGGACCCCAGGGGTTTGGGTCGCAGTATCGCTGTCGCAGGCCCTCGCGGCCTTCGCCCGCCCAGATGCAGATGCCCATCCCTTAATGGACGTGCCGTCAGTGCTGTAGAGTGTTAGCCAGTGTTAATTTTTTACTCAATTTCGAGGTAATTTTACTCTGGAAATGTAACACAATGGAAATAGTTAATTTACCACCAAAACTGATAAGTACCAAATACACTCAGACACAGTGTTAAATTTAACTCTTTAAGTGTTGATTTAACACTGCAACATTTACTGTGTAGGGTATAAACAGTGGTGGGGCATCTAAGTCTGTGAATAGATTTGCTAGCTCTGATGACGATGTCAGTGGATCATGAAGATTTGGGGTTTTTCTCTGTGCTCTCCGGAGAGATTTTTGTTTGCATGCTAGGAGGGTATCATTACTACTGTGTGCATGTGTGTGTGTGTGTGTGTGAGTCTCAACACATACGCACACTAAAGTGTCGCCGAGTGGCCCATGCCGTGTTGGCGTTCCAATATGTTTTTTGGTGTCACATTGTGGGTGTATTTTTGTAGAAAATGTGTGGAATAATTTGCTATGTGTGAGCGAGCGAATGTGCAACTGCATATTTGTGTGTCCTTTGTGTGCGCATGTGTGCTCTGTAGATAATTCGAGGTTTAGCTTTTTACCTTGCCTTACATATTTAAAACATTTTCAAAACTAAGAGATTAAGAGAGAAAACCATTTATCAATATTTAGCCCTTAGACAAGTTAACCCTGTGCCATTCAGTGGCAATAATAAGGTAAGGTTTGCATTTATATAGCGCTTTTCTACCACGTGGTACTCAAAGCGCTTTACACTGACCTCTCAATCACACATTCACACGGCAATGGGGGCTGCTGCCATACAAGGCGCTCGCCACGACCCATTGGGAGCAATTTGGGGTTCAGTGTCTTGCCCAAAGATACTTTGGCATGGAGACTGTCGGAGCCGGGATTCAAACCACCAACCTTTTGCTTTTCAACCCTCCAGTCATTGGAACAGCCACTCAACCCCAATATCTAATTAATATCTAAATACTTTAAAAAAGTTGTTTTTTTAATCTTTGAAGGTCCACCAAATATTCCCCATGAATTTTTGAAGCATAAAAGACTTGTGATTGCAATTTTCTGCATTCTAAAAATATCTTTTTTATGAATCATTTGACATTCTCGGCAGTATATGCTTTCTGCATGACGTCTGTGGAAGTCTCTAGTGGTGAAATAGCCTTGCGAGCCAGGACCAACGCACGGTCCACGCATCGCACATTGCTAGACGTTTGCATTGTGTCTGGTAAAACCAGGGTCGGAAAACATTCTAAAAATTTGTGTCAATATAATCGTGTTATCCAGTCACAGCGCAGTAGGTGGGACAAGCGCCGTGGAGGTGTGACAACCAAACTCCGCCAATGTCTTGCGAAGCCCGTACAAACTGCGCCGACGTCTTGCGTAGCCCGTACAAACTCTGCCCACGTCCACGCTGATTGCAAACGTCTAGCGTTGGGTGATGCGTGGACGATGCATTGGTTCTGGTTCGCCAGGCTAGCGGAGAAAGGGATGTAGTTTGAAATATTTCCAGATCTAACAGAGAACAGGCGAATCAGAGTCCAGTTAAGGCGGCCTCTATGTGAAGGTGGGTCGTGGGCGGAGTTCAGTGTGCGACTGAGCCATAGGCGGGCAGGGCATTTGTCTAGCATTGTAAGACTACCTTACACTATCATGAAGAGAAAAGACAAGAACAGACAAGTGGCATACTTGATAGCCCGCGTTACGCTCGGGAAGACTGTTGGGAAATTGACAATAGAAAGACAAGGCTATGGCTAGACTGACAAAGTAAAAGACTGCAACGGGTAACAAAAGGAGTGAAAATGACTGAAGCCGCAATTAACCCTTGCCTGACCAGGCCTAAAATCATGCTTTATTATAGCTGATTTTCCATGTTTCAAATAGACATGGATAAAACCTATAAAACAAACTAGTTCGGCCTACATTTAAGAGGGCATGATACACATTTACTCATTTAAAATGTATAAATAAATATATAATCTTTGTTTTTTTAATAATTTTTAACGTTTTTCAGCATTTTAATTGTTATTCAGATTTTTTTTACCTAATTAAACTTCAGTGTGTAAAGGGATACGAAATGCAGGCTATGAAATGTGAAAGTTTGGTGAAGTTTGATCCAGTAATCGAGATATTGCTTCTAAAAGTGTGCGTACAAATGGCCCAATCATTCCATGATATACATTTTCTGATTTTTATAAAAACAACGGTGTGTCATTTGCCAAGAAAATCTCACATTTTCAGAGTCTGAGAGTTTTGAAGGGGCCATGGTTGTCTTTTCACGCAATGAGTCTAAGGACTTGGCGTCATGACTCCACCCCTAGAAGTGATTGGCTGGGATTTTTTTGGTCCGTATGGGCAGAGATCTAAACTTGCTTGGGGAAAAACAATTCTGTGAAATGTTAATTTAAATATATTTTTAAAAATTAAATGAAAATTAGTGGTTCAAATGCTGTTTCTGCTAGGCTAGGGTTAAGTAAAGGTCTGCTTAAACAGATGTCTATTGATCGGTACACTTGAAGCCTCCAGCAAGTTTCTCAGCTCTCTTGCCGGGAGAGAGCTCTTGCCGGGGGGACAAACTTTGCAAGTTTGTCCCCCTCTGATCCTGGAGGCCATTTTTTTAGGCGCATTCAAAGCAACGTCTTTGTCCCAGGTCCATCTTGGTTGAACCGAGATGGAACTTGTTTTCCAGTTATCCCTTTAGTTATGAATGCGGCAAGCGAGTTCAAGCCCTCTGCGAATAGCTGGTCTCAACCCGGGGCTGAACATCGCACTGTCACCCGGGTCAGAGCTATATGAAAGCGATCGCGCTGAAACCCGTTCCGTGCAAAGGAATTAATATGAATGAAGAAATGGCATCTTTCCAACACATCAATATTATTATTCTCGCAATAAGTGTAATGAACGCAAACACTCTAGATATGAACCCGGGGTTTAGGGGTCTCGGGGATACCCCAAAAAGGGCCAGTAGTGAGTTGAAGTCCTAATTTGTACTATACGCCAAATTAATTGAGCCAAAAACCTTGATCCAAAAAGATTGAAGTCTAGGACATGTTATAAAAGTATGTAACTGGTCTGCTGGCGATAATCCACACCTGAGGCAGGTGTTCGACAGGCCCGTTATATTCGGGAAAGCCTCAGCCGTGTGAAGATAATTTTTGCCTCATGCCGTGTCGTGCACAGATTGAAGACAAATGTTCAGCTTTTAAAACAAGGTCCCAATAATCGTCGTCTTAATAGTTCCGACTCCCATTTTCTCTTGGCAACTTCCGTGGGCGACTGGCTGATGATAAAGGATGAATAAATAGATGCAATAAGGTGTCTTCTGTTAATATCCATGGCTAGTAGGCGATCTAATTGGAAATCAGGGGGCCGGGAGGGAAAAGAAGAGATGGGAGTTAGTCAGACCAACAGAGTTAGTGAGTTCTTGGAATAATTTGAAAATATTGTCTTTGTTTAAAAAAAAAGAGAATCCGAGAAACGTCGTAGTCCCAAGTCGTGCCAGGTCTTAAAAACTTGATCGGAGCAATAAGGAAGGAACAAGTGATTATTGGCAATTGGGGCATGCAAGGACCAGTCAGCACAATTCAACTGTTCCTTAATCTGTATACAGATTTTTAAAGGGTTTTGTACAATCAAGTTGGGGGAGAACCATTTCAATTTGAAGATTTCTGTGTCGCTGGGAATATTCTGGTGGATTTTTAGAAGAAAAAAATATTCAACTGATTAGTCGACTAATCGCTTCAATAATCTGCAACTAATCGACTTAAAATAATCGTTAGTTGCAGTCCTAGATTGCTGCAATATTGCTACAGAAGAAGAGAGATCACACAATGCACCATGAGTTGTTTAGCCAGTCGCATTGCACAATATAAAATACTAGTTGGCTCACAGCGTACATGTTAACATGTTGTTTAACATTTCACCCTTGTTACCTATACATGTATGCAACATTTGTGTGTGTGTGTTTTAGCAACCTTGTGCTGTTTGAGTGTGTGTGTGTGTTACCTGGTGTTGTTGGAGAGCAGGTGTCGCGTTGGGGTGATGCTGACTGTCGCACCCTCACCAGGAAGGTGAGAAACCTATAACCAGAGATGGCAAAAGTATGGGGGTTTCTTACTTGAATAACAGTAAAAAACATTTGTAAAAAAAAAAACAACTCGAGTAAGACTACAAAGTACGGATCCAAATATCTACTCAAGTAAAGTAAAAAGTACAGGCTGAGAAATGTACACAAAAAGTACTTTTGAAAGTAAAAAGTACATGTTCTGAAATGTACTTTTATGTAGTATTTTTTTAAAGTATAAAGTACAACGTACAAAACCTAAATTTGCCTTAACATTTTACAGGCGATATTGTTTGGGAGAATTGAAAATGATTTATTAACTGCTACTGTACTCAGTGCATCATCGAGCACCGCTCCCAACTGACTCAGCCACGCTATACATGCAGTCCTAGCATGTCATTGCAAGAAAAAAAGAAAATATTAATTACCCTGTTTTGGGAAAAGTAAGGAGTAGAAGTACAGATATTTTTGTAAAAAAAAAATCTACTGAGTAGAAGTAAAACCATACTCACAGAAAAAAAGTACTTCTAAAAGTACAGATACTACAGATACTACGGTACTCAAGTATTTGTACTTCGTTACTTGCCATCTCCGCCAACACACCAGCTCAGTGCATTCAGCATGTCTGTGTGTGGTGTGTTTGCAGGCATAAAATCTCTGCCAGCTTGTCACTCCAACGCAGCCAGTCAAATTAGCAGTAAACCTAGATCACTCCTACCTACCTAGTGTCCCTTTCTACCCGTGACAGACATTACACTTGTAATTTAGGGCGTATTTATCGTGGGTCCGTCTCAGTTTAACCGAGATGGAACTCGTTTCCTAGGTAGGTGAGAATGCGCTAGCAGCATCACTACCAGAGGTGGAAAGAGTAATGAAAAATTGTAATTGAGTAAAAGTATCTTTACTTTGCTTAGATTTTTTATTTTTTATTCTAGTAATTTTACTTTTACTACTAAAAGTAAAATTACCCATCTCAAAATGTACTCGAGTAAAAGCACAAAATTACTTAATTTAATATGTAATGAGTAAAATGAGTAAAGGTTTTCTTTTAGTAAATGTAATTCATTACTTTCCACCACTGATCACTACTATCATTTTATTACTATACTGGTAACTATTTTTATTGTTTTTATTTATTTATCTATGTATTATTTTTTTATTATACTCTAAAGAGACCTTTCGTTTATCTGTGCGATGTGGGTTCAGAGATCAATATTTGCATAACATTGTCCGTTTAAAAGTCTTATTGATTTATCCATGGTAATATGCTATCAATTGCCAGCAGAGGGCAGACTACCTATGTCCATTATATTTGCCCCTATGAAATGGACGCAAAGTACGTATACCTCAACTTACCACCAAAATGTCTGCCGTGACATGCTGCATATCCGATAGGTACAGCCAATCGATCGATTTCAAGTTGATCATTCATAGGGATGAAAAACGTATTGCCCAGCCCCGCTTTGAGAGTTACAATGCGTACCCTGCAAATATGTACTCGCTTCTGTTGGCGTCTTGCAGGCTTCCTTAAGCCACCTGCAACTTCTTCAGTATGCTGCCGACGGCTGCTGACAAACTCGAACAGACGCAAACATATGACTCCAGTCCTGCAGGCACTTCACTGGCTCCCAGTCCATTTTAGAATTAATTTTAAACTTTTATTGTTTGTATTGGTATTGTACTGAACATTCGGGACACAGGTAAGTAGGGCGTTGAGGTCGAGTCACCATCTACAGCTGGAAGTGCCTCGGTCCAAATTCAAACAGTGGGGAGACCGGGCCTTTGCAGTGGCAGGGCCAAGGCTCTGGAACAAACTCCCCACTGACATCAGACGTATCCCGGACCTAGCGCTTTTTAAATCCCGGCTGAAAACATATTTAATTGGAATGGCTTTTAATACTTTGTAGAATGGTGACTGTTGCTTTTATTCTTTTATTCTGTTATCTTTGTTTCTAACCCTACACTGTTTTTACACTGTGATTGTTTACATGCTATTCTTTTATTGTTTTTCTTTATGCTATGCGCTTTGGTGCAAGTTCAGGTGTGGAAAGAAGCTCTATAAATAAATGACGTTTACATTTATATTCTAACAGACTTAAGAACATCCCAACAATTTGCATGTTAGACCCAGACGCGTGTAAATTGTGCAATGTTTACTGGCTGGGGCGGACACCAGTATTCACATGAAGCGACGTAAACATTCCTTGAATGACTGTTGAGTGTTGCATTGACACCCATCGTTAAATATTTTAACTTCCATCATTTGACTGCCCGCCGCACCCACACGCACCAATGTATGTGATGATGTCAAGTTGTGACTGGTTGGTGGGTAACCCAGTCCGACATGTTTGTCTGCTGTGACCAACATTACATGGGCTTTAGTCATGTTCCCAAACTCTGTTGACAAACAAACTATGTCCGAAATCTACCTATTCCCTATTTAGTGCGCTATATGGGGCATACGCCATTTTGTAGAGGTGTCCGAATTATATATACTATATAGTGCACTCAAAGTATCCCAAAATGTACCGCGAAAAGTAGTGAGCACGATGTGCCCTAGACGAAGCAACATAACCCATAATGCATTGCAAGATGTTTTAATAAAGAGTAAATGCCGACCGACCATGGCAAAAAAAAAGTTATAAATATAAGTACTTCTGACTTTTTGTGATGATTGTTGAATTTTATAATTGTATATTTTATAATTATATATATATATATATAAAAATAATTTTGACGCCGCCGACTCTATTGTCCGAGATCTCGGCCAAATTAACACAAAAATAATTATACATGTAGGTCCTTCAAATATTATCAACAAATGATAGCTGAACACCACACCTTACAATGTAATGAAGAGGGTCTCATGAAGAGGGTCTTTTAATGTCTTTGGGAGGTTATTTATGGACGTCTGAGGCGCTGAATGAGTTTAACTCATACCACAACAGAACATCTTACAAAAGCTATGCACTAGCAACGAATACGGTGTTAGAAATGGTAAAAAAAACATGCTTTTCAATTCTTCCTAGAAATCTCAGGTATTCTCCCTGGTGTTTAAGCTGAACTTAGTGGCCAAACTTTTACATTTTTAATGGATTCTATTGTTTAGATTGGAGCACATTGAGTTTGTTTACAGTCTATTATCTATTTGTTGTAATGTGTACTATTTTTGTCACTTTGGTCCTTTTTTTTATTATTGTAGAGCAAATGCGTTTGTTTTAAATGTGCTTTATGAATAAAGGAATTAGAGTACACTGTATTCTTCTTGGGGCTCTGATTCTGTGTTATATTCCTGGTGTGGTATTCTTGTACTGCAATGCCTTTTCGGAACGAAAGTGATAGGTGGGATAAAGGTTTTGAGTGATCCCTCTCTCTGCTTGCTTAACCAGTGTCCCCGGGCTGTCTTGTGGCAGTGTCTTGGAAAGACAGATCAGAGGAATTTTGACCACAGGCTGCTTAACTAATTGCTAATTGCTGATTCTGCTAAGATTACATCAATGCTGGCAAAGCAAACGCTAGCACGCACAGACATAAACACACAAGCCGTTGTACACATTTTATATTGTCGTTGCTAAAGGATATACCGGCTGCTGTAAAAAAAACATAATTTGAATCTATGTAATATTTGCACAAAGCACAGGATAACACAACAGGTTTAATTTGTCTTTGTTGCTGTGGAGTGTACAGTCCGCTGATTGAAGAAAGCGGTTGAGGGGCTAGCAGTCCGGCATCTCCTCCGGCCCCTGGGGCTTCTGACAAAGCGGCCCTCTGAGCAAAGTAGTTGAATAGCCCTGAGGTACAGTATTGACCGTTGAAAAAAAAAATTAAATGATTTGCTCCATTGGCACCATCCGTTGGTCACAATACTGTAACGTACATGTGGGACATTCTACGATGGTGACAACACATTTGTTTTAGCTGCGGTGTCCGTTGGCCACTGGACGCCCAATAGGCAACGAGCACCCGGACAGCGCCATCCGGTGGCAACCTGCATGACCGATGGAAACACGGTGTAAGCATGTGCTGTAATGCCGAAAGCACCAAATCACCATGCATTCCCTGTATTGTGTGTAATGTACCACCCCCCCTACTATAACATACCACGCATCTCTGCGATCAGCGCACTATGCCCACAACACAACAGACCTCTTGACTGTGTCCATCACTATATTTCTGGGTTTAAATAAACCTCTTATTTGAAACTCGCTCAACTGAGTGTGTCTTCCTTTCTGAACTCAGCATACTAGGAACTTTATATTCCCAAATATCCATAACAATATTTAACTGAATGAATTCAGTATATCTGGACTGATCATGAAAATGTTCACTTTAGTCAGACAAATCAAGCCACATAAACAAAAGGAGCCTGAAACCGTGTCTCTGGCTACACTACTCATCCACTCCAAATCACTACTGATTCAATCTCTGTAAAGTAGAGACTCTGTTTTACGAAATGGGGTTAGCAATTTGGGGTTCAGTGTCTTGCCCATGGAGACCGACAGAGCTGGAATTCGAACCACCAACCTTTCGGTCTTTAACCCTCCACCCCTCTACCAACTGAGCTACAACCAGCCTCCAACTGACTGAATCGGAAGGATAAAAAGGCAGAATGCGAAAGAGACAGAGAGGAGGGAGAAATAAGGAAATATACAGCATGGCATTAAAGATTTTTTTATTTGAAAAGAGGGGGCAGCGTGAAATGTGTGACGTGAGAGAAATGGAGAGAGAGGTGGATGAGAGAGTGGGGTAAGAAAGCAAAATGAGCGTTTAGCTGCTAGTGTGAATTGCCTTTCGCACCAGACAGATTCCCTGATCCCGTAATGGCTCGGAGGCTGCGCGTTGTCGGCGCAAATTCTCAGCGGCGCTTGTGTCGCTTGCACATGCTATGGTGGCCTAATGAGGGAGCATTAGCCAGGGGAGGCGCGGTAATTAGAGCCAACGTCAGCGCCACGGACAGATGGCGTGCTAAGACAAGCCTTCTCCTTCGCCTAGCCCCTCGTCTGTGTGCGCGCGGGCACGCACGCAAAAATCTTCACTTGCCTACATCCACGCTGCCTCCTGCAACCCCGTCACACGCACGCCACTCACGGTGGTGCGCGTGGTGTGTCCTGTTTGATTGAGATGGAGAGGAGTGGCGAGAGGAGGGGGGGCGGGGGGAGAAAAAAAAAGGAGTGAGAAGAGTTGGGG
>OMKY01050596.1:0-11929 GCA_900302395.1 Bregmaceros cantori | reverse complement strand
GTGTTGAACAGTGTCTAACTCGATGTTAGACACATTACCATAGTTTGCTTTTACCACAGTTTCACTGACATTCAGAAGTTTAGGGAGGAGCCAGAGCCACTAGAGCTTAGGTTTGCCACATTAGGCAGTGGTTCACATTAGCGCAATCCACCCTAATTAAATAGGATACATCTTTAATAGCTGTAGCCCTAAATGCATTTCTAACACAACTTATCATGTAGTCTTAGTGTTTTATACAGAAGACATATCCTTAGAGCATCGCACACAGCACTGAAATGTGCCAGTTTTTGTAAGGAGTGGCAGCACTGAAAGCCAAGTCTCCAGGTCTGCGCTCAGCGTCGCCAGCATCCGTGGGGTCCCGCAGGGCAGCAGCACGCATTTGTAAACATGATTTTCTTTGGTAGCTCACAACCTTCCTCTGAGAGAGGCTTCTAAGAAGACCGAGCCAGCCAGCTAGGCTAGCTAGCCAAGTAGATACATGTTGCGTGCGTGGGTGGAAAACAGAAACATGGGTATGGGGAGAGGGTCTGCAACTGTTGAAATATATATTTAAAAAATAAAATAAAATAACGACAGATAATGAGGCTGATACAGCGATACAGAGATAAGTCTTCATAAATGTACACACATAGAATTAGCAGAGAAACTAAACTAAAGATAATATAAGAATAATTTCCTAATTGGGAACAATACAATATTCTGATTCTGAAACTACTGCTCTCAAGCGATTAAAGATTTTAATGTTCGGGGCGTGTGGTGGCCGAGCGGGTAGAGAGCGCGTCCCCCAGACCACAGGTCGAGCAGTGCCATGGGTTCGCACAACCCCTCTGGATTTTCTGCAATGTCTTCCCCCGACTCTTTGCCCCAGCTTCCGATTTAATCCTGTTGTTGTCTCTCAATTTAAAAAGATTTTAATGTTCAAAGTTGTGCAATTGCTTAATCTAATTACTATGTTTAAGTCACTTATTTTTTTATCATACATTTTTATAAATATTCAAATTATTCCAAGTAAGTAATTACAGCAGATGGAGAACAATAGCAAAAATAAATGTTTGCATATATGCTGAATAGGGATTATGACGAAAATGCTTCTGCCTTTGCTTTGCTTAATACAACTTATCGGAAAAAAGGCAAAATCTGGATTTCAAAATGTTTCTATACTAAACATTAAACTGCACTAATATGTTAAAGTAATTAATTTGCAAATTGCCAATAAACCTAATTACTGCATACAAGGGAAACTAGTGGACAGGGTTGGGAAAGGGTTACTTTTGGATTCATTTAAAAAAAAAAAAATCAAAATGTAATCAAATAATTTGTAATGAATACATTTGCCATACACTGCAGCTGTACAATCAAATTGAAACATTTGGAACAACGAATCAAGTTACTTGTTTAAATTATTAGATTCAATCTTTAATTACATTTTTGATTAGTTGATCCTAATAATGTAATAATAGTTTGTTTTTTAAATAATTATTTGAAATAATGAAGGGTGGTGTCAGGCTATATTATCAATGGAACAGCTCCACTTCATAGCAAATCATTTGTTAAAAATGATTTGATCGGAAAAAAATGTAATTAAAAAGTAACACCTTCCCAACCTCGGTATACGGACCGACATAAACAGACCCACAACAGTTGAATAGCCAAACAGAGAGCAGGTGGAACATGCGGTGCTGAAGCTGTGTTAATTCATGTTATGTGGTCTAATGGCCAGCCTGGAGTCAGAATCCTCCACACCCCCGAGCAGCGCTGTCTGATGAAATATTAACTAGTGCTATGGCAGCCGCACTGCTTTCAAACCTCCCTCAATTCACATGTGATTACTGGCAGCAGCGCGATCGATGCCTGCCCTCTGATCTCCTCTGTGTGTGTGTGTGTGTGTGTGTGTGCGTGTCAAAGTGTCTGCATGTGCATGTGTGTATGGATGCACTGGCACATCGCTGGTTAAATATTTGTGTATGCTTTTCCAACTTTTATTTCAGCTTTATTTTAGCGCAGTCTTTGCAGCATTAGTAGTGGCCTTGAGTTGGTATTCACATCACACAGCCTTTGCATGCTAGCATCAATACATGTTAGCATTGCTACTCTACCCCAAGTGGCTAGTCTTGCAATAATGTGCGTGACACGAATGCTGAGCAAGGCTCTGCTCAGCGTTGAAAAATGGTGCGAGGTCTAATGAGCTCTTCCTCATGTTGGCAGCTGTCCACTTGCGTTAGAGCACCTGATTCCTATGTTTATGTTGCCCTGTTCCCTCCCTGTGAATATGTATGACCCAGTGATAGTCAGATGTGTTACTGCTATTGCAGGATACCACGGGGAAAGTTCTGGATCGCTGGGCCATCATGACATTCGAGGAAGAGATCGCCACATTGCAGCAGTTCCTGCGCTTTGGAGAGACCAAGTCCATTGTGGAGCTAATGGTACTGCAGGACAAGGAGGGCCAAGCTGTGCTTGTTCCGAGCACACGCACCAATTCGGACATCCGAACCTTCATCGAGCGCTGCACACCACGAGTCCTTGCCACCAGCCCCAACCTAGGGTCTACTGGCCTGGCAACACCCAAAGTGGAGAAGCTCGGAGCAGCTAGAAGTGTGCATCACTTTGAAAACTTCATCAACAGCATGGCCTTCATGTTACCCTTCCAGCTCCTTGGATCGTTTCCTACCCCACTGCTAGGCTTGCAACAGCCGTCAACCCAGCCAACTCCAAACGGCGGTCAAGAGCAGCATGCCCCACAAATTCAGCAAGGTCAGCGCAGGGAGGAGCAAGGGCCTATATATAGTGATCTCCCCGCAGCCCAGCCCTTGACGGAGAGCGGTCTGGTAGGATCCAATTCTGGTTCCTTCTCAAACGAGCAGGTGCAAGGTGGTGACAGTCTCTCTTGCAGTGGTGTGACCACGAAAATCGAGGTGGATGACTTTGTCACCAGTGACAACTACTCCGATGGATCTTCAACACCATGCACCCCTTCCATGAGCTCCGAGACACCGCAAATGTCACCCGAAAGCAAGCTGCGCTACTTCGATAGAAATGGAGGAGGTGGGAGCACTGTGGGAGGTGGCATCAACTCCTTGAAAAAGGGCAGAGTTTATTGCAGTGCCTGCGAGAAAACATTCTATGACAAGGGGACATTGAAGATCCACTACAATGCAGTGCACTTGAAGATTAAGCATCAGTGCACCATCGACGGCTGCAACATGGTGTTCAGCTCACTGCGCAGCCGTAACCGGCACAGTGCCAACCCAAACCCACGTCTACACATGCCCATGAACCGCAACAACCGCGATAAGGATATTCGTGGCAGCAGCATGTCGGGTGACGAAGAATCAGAAAGTGACAAGCGATCCGACTACGCCAGCTCTGTTCCCATTTCTACATCGGAGAGCCTGAAGCTTGTACCTAGCTATGTAGTAAGCCATTTAGACACCACCAAGATTCCCAGCACGTCTTTCCCCAACATGGGCCAGAGTGGCATCCTTTTTCCTAACCTCAAGACTGTGCAGCCTGTCCTACCATTCTACCGCAGCCTAGTGACGCCGGCAGAGCTGGCAAATACACCAGGTACACTGCCCTCCCTCCCGATACTCTCCTCCTCGGTTCCAATTAAGCCAGATGTATTGTCAGAGTGCTGCACATCAGACCTGATACCAAAGAAAAAGTCAAGAAAATCCAGCATGCCCATTAAAATAGAGAAGGAGGTTGTGGAGCAGGAGGAGGAAGGAAAGGGCAGTTGCTCTGAGGATGAGACCACCATTACACCCCACACCAAAAGGGACACAGAAGAAATCAGTGACTGGCAGGACAGTCAGTCCAGAATGGACAAGGCAAGGAATGGCATTAGGGGTGCATACAGCGACGATGAGAAGAATGAAGGTGAAATGATGCAGCCATCGGAGCATAGCCCAGATCAGCAGATGCTTGAAGACAACACTGACACAGCAGATGATCTGGGAGAAGTGAAAGAGGCTGTAACTGGTTTCAATGGCTTAATCATGGAGAGCAGACTCAAAGATAAGAAATCTGGCTGTTCAAGGATGAATTCTGAGCAAGTTCACATCACATTAGCTGAGGAGCACCTAGGACCACAAGGGATAGATGGTCAGAAAATGTTTTCCCAATGCCATAGCAGCATGCTCCAAGACAGACAGTCTGTCATGAGTCTTGACAAAAATGCGGCTGTTGATAGCAGCAGCTACCATCCAGGGACTGAGCAGGCAAGCTCGCATCAATGTGAGCTTTGCAGCAAAACATTCAAGAACTCATACAGCATGAAGATGCATTACCGCAATGAACATCTAAAAGAGGCCCACATGTGCACAGTGTCAGGGTGCAATGCTGTCTTTCCTTCGCGCCGCTGCAGAGATCGGTGAGCTCATATTCCTCAGGTCTTTACACTTTATGATTGATATGCATCTCCAAAGTTGTGATTCTAATATTTTTGTTTGTTTCTTCCACCAGGCATAGTGCAAACACCAGCCTCCATCATAAGCTGCTGATAAAGGATGCCTACACTTCATCCCCCGGTGATCAGGAAAGGAATGATTGCAACCCAGAGCCGAGAGACCAAGACCTGCTTCACATGGACTATAATCAGGAACAGAGTCACCTCAGATCGCCTGCAGGGCAGGCTTCCGTCATCTTCCGTGGTCACAACCGGATGGGGCTGGTATACCCTATGAGCAAAACGACCAATCCCTCTTCAGACCAAGGCCACGTCTCACCCTTGCAGGACACTGGGCAAGTCGAACTGGAAATGCCAGAAGGCTGCGGTGTAGATGACGAGGAAAGAGGAAGCACGGATGGGGAACTGATTTTAGATTTGAGCACAAATTCCACCACTGCAACCACAGCACAGTATGGGTCTGTTGCCCGCTCGTTCTGGCAGTCGGACAGAGCCAGTAGCGATGAAACCGGGTTAGAGGAAGAGGGAAATGAATCAGAGGATGACAATAACAAAGTAGACATAGCCATTCCTACCGGGTACAGTGACGAGAGCTGCGATGGTTCTGCGCCCATCAAAGAGGATGACAAGGCGGAAATTGCTCTTGGTGCTGAAGGTGCGTCAGCTGGGCAAAGCCATGGTGCGTCGCCAGCAGGTGAGGGAGATGCAGGGGGTTGCGTCGGCTCACCTATCACCTGCCATGTGTGCCATAAGGTTTACAGCAACAAAGGAACCTTCCGCGCCCACTACAAAACTGTGCACCTCAGACTGCTGCACAAGTGCAAGGTGCCCGGCTGCGATACTTCGTTCTCCTCAGTACGCAGCCGCAACAGGCACAGTCAGAACCCCAATCTCCATAGGAACCTGGCCGTCCCTGAGAACTAGAACAATCACGTATTTGTTTGTGTAAACAATTTGGTGGTGAACTTACCCACGCCTCGACACTCAGCCCATGGCCTATTCTGAACATCTGCTATTTCAAAAAGGTTTTTTTTCAACCACCTATAAGTTGAGAATGAACGATGACAGGAAGTCACTGTCGTTTTCTAATTAAACAGGATATTTGTACATTGTCCATGATTTGTTCAGGTTCAGCAGGACATTTTCTGTGGACCTTCAAATTTGACTGACAGCTGGAAAATGTATAATATTTTCTGGGCTTCAGACTAACTCTACAATAGTACCATAGAGTAAGAGATCTCACCAAGTACAAGGAACATGCTCCTAGCATGTTCCATTGTTGAATTATAGGTCATTTATAACATCATTACCTTTTTTGGAATAGTGGCTGTTCGGATGGGCCAGTGGAACCCATGACTGTGTATACTGCCATTCTGCAATCTCAAGAAGAATCACTTGGTGTAAGTGATATCTCTAGCTGGTGACTTGACCCTCCAGAAACAAGTCATGGGCATTATGAATATTTTTAGCGAGTCGATGTATTTGGCTTTACACTGTAGTTAGTGTAGTAAGATGTAAAAAAAACATGTTTTTTTTAGTCGATACAATCTTTCGTCGCATCCACCCCTGTCATTTATTTCCCCATTTCCCTTGCTAGTATTTGAACAGGCGTGTTCACAAACATCACATCACCACCGTCCCACTGTCCCTCGCCCATCTTTGGTGGGTTATTAGAACAATGAGCGATGGGAAATTCAGCACAGAAATTGGGTCAATCCGTGTCACGTCGTTTTTCACATCCCAAGAGCACTTGCTTGTAATATCTTTGACTGAATGAACCGAGTAGCATGACTGACAAGCATTCCTTCACTCTCATTTGAGCTTGAGTGTGTGTGTGTGTGTGTGTGTTTGTGTGTGTGTGTGTGTGCGCACGCATGTGTGCGTGTGCATGAGAGTTTATGTGTGTGTCCAGCACTTTTACATTAAATATGGTCCAAAAAAATTGTGGAGTTCACATTGTGACTGATAGGTTCTGTTGGGGACCAGTTTGCAGCATTCGTTTTACAATGGGGGTTTCAGGCAGAGTCATGCTTATTGTGATGTCTATGTCAGTATTATATTGAAATGCAGTATTGTCTGTACACTTAACACCTGGTCAAAATTAGACGCAAATACATTTCCACCCCTGTTCCCCTGTCACTTTAAAAGTGCCAATACTCTTTTTTTGTGGTCATTTTGAACTCTTTATGTATTTCAACCATTTTGAATTCATTTTCTTGTTTTTTAATAACGATAGTAAACTTTATTTGTATAACACTGCACAACAACATGAACACGAGAAGATAATACAAAAAAAAGCAAACCCTCCCACACCAGTCCAGACAGATAATAAGCAGAAAAACAATTAGAAAGTTGAGTTCAACATGTAAATTAAAATGAGACAGAACAAAGGCAAATCAATGGTAACCGAAACACAGGTTTGAGAATAGGGCAAAATACAGTAATAGATAAGTAATATTTGACAACTTACCGAGTTGAATGCTTGTCTATTGAAATGTGTTTTATTTAGTTACCCCTATTTTGTTAGAGCTAATGCTCCTAACAACGGTCCTTTCCCATCTGTCTTTCTCATCTCCATTGCTACAAATGATTGAAAAATAGGCATGCCATAAAATAAACAGCCGAGTCGATACATATTGGCATTGCCTCCATACATGCACTTACTTCGCGTTAGCATAGCTTAGCGTGGCATAGCTTAGCTCGAAAAGCACAAGCACGTAAAGATAAAAGCTACTAATAGCGTCCAATTTTTCCTATTTAAATCTGGCATGTGAATTAAACGACAAAAGTTTAGTTACACACAAAAAAATGTGAACGGAGCAAAGACGTCCATGTATCGACTCAGCTAAGATAAGTGAAGAATATATTTCACTATGAATTGTCCGTGGTGTTCTGCTGTAATCAAAGAATCCTATTTCTCCCCCAGACCATCTGATTGTATTTTCAACCTTTTACCTCCCTCCAAAAAGTTTCCCATCTTGAAGACATTTTCCTGCCCGCCCTCCGCTGGCAAACAACACATTTGACCGATCGTGTTTCATAGGACAACATCCCGTGTTATCACTGCTGGTGCAAAGGACAACACCGCATATTATTTCTGCACCACATGCCGTATCACTTGTGCCCAGCAGGGGGCGTGTGCATACGACACTCCTGTTTGCAATATCAGAGGAGACAAAAAAGACTACCTTGCCGGCGGCAGCCGCTGTTTACTGTAATGGTTCTCAAGGCGTATGATGTCACAAGGTTATCTGGTCTATGGTCTTGAGTTGAGTTGGTAATAATTTGGAAAAGTCGAGTTAGAAAATGCTTAGGACAGAATAAAGTCAAGAACATTCCACCAACAATCAGTTTAGTGCTCTAGTAAGATTAATTCACGTTTCTATTAATGAATAGATGATAGTGCATGCAATCTTTATCATCATGTAGAAATAATTAGACCAAGTACAAAATGTAATTTTCACTCGTGGAACTGTCAAAAGAAATTCCATTAAATGTGATTAATTAGTCGAGTTAATGCCTAAGGTAATTAATAAAATGAAAAAAAAAAATGTATGTACATGTGTACGATATATTTATGTGTTTACATTCCCATGATTTACCTATTATATACCTACATGACAGATGCTATCTGCAGGAATTGAAATGTCCTGTGTGCATTTTCAAAGTTGTCAAGTTTTCAAAAGTTGTCAAGTGCATCATTATCAACCCAAACCTCGGGCACTTGGTGGTACAACCGATTAGTTTATACAGTCTATGGTTTGAATCCTTGTCAATACACTGTCAAGTATTCTTTTATTACTCCCACGAAAAAAAAGACAAAGACTGTGTCCGAAATCGCTCCCTATCCCCTGCTCCCTACTCCCCATATAGTGCACTCACCGATATTTCAGACACTAGAGTCGGCGGCGTGAAAATTATTATAAAATATAATTATCAAAAGTATAATTATAAAATTCAACAATCGTCATAAAAAGTAAAAAGTACTTTTTTCACAACTGCACTATTTACGTATTTAAGTTTATGTCATTTTTAATACGTCTTGCATTGCATTATGGGTTATATTGCTTCTTCTAGGGTACATCCGATGTTCACTACATTTTGCGGTGCATTGTGGGATACCTTCAGTGCACTATATAAGGCACATGGAGAATTCGGACACCCCTACAAAATGGAGTGCGCCCCCTATAGTGCACCATATGGGGGATAGGGAGCAATTTCGGACAGAGCCAAAGTTACACATGTCTCGTTTGTAAATCGGGCAGGGTATAAGAACTAGACATGATTCCTGAATGAGAAAAATAATTGATCATTGTTGCATTTTGCTGACGCGTGAGAATCAGAGCTTCTTCGGTTCCACCACCTCATCCCCAGCACCTTTTCAGTTAACAGACAGCTGATGCCTCACCTTTTGCCGGAATAGGGCTGTTGCATGGTGACATCACGGCTTGGCGGCAGACATTTTGGTGGTAGCTTATGTTAATGTTAGCTTAAGTGGTATAAATTACCAGTTCACATCCATTATATTGGGGTGAATACAATTGACATAGTTAAGCTGCCATCTGCTGGTAATTGAGAGCAATTGATAGCATATAACCATGGATAAATCTCCAACAGAACACTTTTCAACAATGTTATGGAAATATCGCTCTCTGCCCGTTAGTGTGACCGCAATGCTTTTAAATGAGTATTGCATAGAAATATGTGATAATTGGTCAACAAATCACTTCAATAAACAAGTGCTGTGATGAATTTGGCATGGAGATGTCAATACACTGTGAATAATTTACTTGCCAAGACAGCTATAACCTGCAGTTTTCGTCATGTTTTAATAACAAGTATTTGTAGCAACACAGCTAGCCACTATAGATTTTTTTTTACCTGCAATACTACTTTTTTCCCCCCACAGATGATTTTCCAAAAATATTCATTAAAACTAGGAAACGTATTGGAATCATTGTTTGAACAATGGATATTTGAACAATGCTCAAACGTTAGGCTGACCTCTCCGTTTGCCAAAGATGGTTGGAAAAGATCTGGAGAGATTCGAGCCTGGCAAGCCAAAACAAGCGAATCGTCCACGCATCGCTCTAGCGTCCAATGCACCTAAACGATTCATTGGTTCTGGCTTGCCAGGCTAGACATTACTTTAAATTGGTTTTTTTTCTACATACTAGAAAAAAACAATTTCACTATACTTCAGCAGGACAATAGTAATGAAACTGTGAAACAGTCAAACACTGAGGAAACTGGACTCTACTGACTGGAATGTCACTAGATTATCTCACACACACGCGCGCACACACACACACACACACACACAGAATAGTTTCAGAGCTTTCTTACCAACGGCCACAAACGGATAAAATGAGAGCGCACGCAGGTATCTGTGAGAAGTGTACATTGTGTTAATTAATTACACTGTTGTGATGTTTGGGTGGGAATTAAAGTCCGCAAGCAGTGATTTTATTGTATGCAAGGAGCGATGGTGCTTGCGCCATCCAGCGGCGAACAGGTGCTTCTCTCTTCATTTTTCTGTATTTAAGACTCTACTTGATGTTTGTTGTTGCGATTCGTTAAAAAGTGCTAACAAGATTAAAAGTGTTGCCATTGTTACGATATACAATCAATTAAAATCCGTCAACTGGTTGAGTGTCCTTTTTTTTGTAATGACATGACAGAATTACTCCCCGTTCCCTCTTTGTTTTACTAAATTATGGTTATTGTGGTTTGTTAGGTACATGGACCTTTGAAAAGGTAAGATTTCTGTGATAACTCCAAATAAATATTGTGTGTCTTTGTATGTGTTTGTATGTGTGTGTGTGTGTGTGTGTGTGTGTGTGTGGGGGCATTTTAAAATATTCTCAAGATGTGATTATACTGACAATTTGTAATTGTAGTACGCAGTGCATTTTGTGTGACAAATTCAGCCACTTTTGTCCACTGCGATGACTTTACACAGGCTTCAATACAGACACCAGAAGTGTGTTTACAAACGATGGGACAAAATGACAGCTGAGTAAACTCATCTATACTGTCACGTACGTTTCGTCCTGCGCGTTGGCGACAATGAACCATGCAGATTGAGAACAGGGACTGCATGAAGTAATGGCAATCATGTGCAGGCCTGGACTGGGAGGAGGAATCGGCCCGGGCATTTTTGACTTAGACCGGCCCCCATAATTAGCGGAGCACATCTGACATGGAATTGACATAACTTATGTCTTATAAATGCACAAACGCTCTGGCCAAAGGGAAAAGGTGCACACTTTTACTCAGAAAACAATGTGTGGTGACTTAACGTTCAATTATTTATTGGATTCAATTACCTACTTCAATACAGACTGTCGGGCTCTGAAATAAACTCAAAACTCAAAATATGTTTTAAACGTATTAAATTATCACTTCTTAGCTTGTGTTCCGTTTTAGTCATACAGTCTATGGTTTTAGTGTAAAGACTTGTACCCTCCTCCAGGGTGCAGTGGGCCCAAGCGACCACAAGAGGGTGTCCAAATAGCACCTACTGTTTACTGTGTTAAGACCAGTGGGTGAAATAGTGGGCCACCTTTCATTTTTACCACTATAAATAAAAATAAAATGCAACATCACCGGACCTCTAGGGGCCTCAGCCCACCGGGAAGATGCCCGATGTTGCCTGTAGCCTGTCCGTCACTGGTCATGTGGCATTCACATATAGACATTCATCAGGCACTTTGGTAAGATGATGCTGATGAAAGTCACGATAGGTGATCCTGCCCAGCGTTGCCTTTACGTGTCATGAATGGATATCAATGCTAAAGTGTCACATGCATTTATGGTACCAGTGATGCTCGCCTTCTGAGCAGGGCTTAAAAACGAACTTATTTTTAAAATGTTCCGAATGGAACGGTTCAGGCTGGTCTATGTTTAACATTTTCGTTCTCTGAACTGTTCCGCCACCATATATTGGTCCTGAACCGGTTTGGATGTTAAGTTTAGATATAGTTTACACAAAATATATTTGGCGGGCTTTCAAACTTCAGTGCTGTTATGATTCGTACAGCAAGAATAAAAGAATAAAGGAATAAAGGAATCAGTCAGGAATGCAATGAAAGTTTGGATGACTGAATGGCAACCAATGCCGTCATCCATTTTCTGCAACACAGGAATCAAACACAAAACACTAGTAGCACACAGTGTGCAAAGGCAAACAAAAGCAATAGTGCACAGGCAATGAGAGTCTCTGAACACGAAGAATAAATGTCCGTAACAAACTAAAATGACTTAGAGGAAGTACTCATCTCCGTGGTTTGGTCCGGGACCGGTGAGCCGGATCTAGAGGTGGAGATGAAGGTGATTCCTGCAGCAGTAGTGGAGAGTAGCCTGTGGTTACCTCGATGGCTGCTAGGCTAGGCGGCTAACAATAAGCTACACTGAGAGCTCAGGGAGTGTAGAGAGAGAGAGAGAGATCTGGCTATACAAAACATAAACTGTCCCCCTCAGTTCTCACCGAGGAAGAAACAGGACGTTGCATAGGCCCAG
>OMKY01050543.1:0-13935 GCA_900302395.1 Bregmaceros cantori | reverse complement strand
GGACCACACGAACGCAGCTGTAGCTCGTCACACTCGGCTCCGGAGCGGCTCCATGATTGGCTGCTCTCCCCTTCTTAAAGGGGCTTCGGGCGCTAGGCTGATGCGACGTCCTGTTTCTCCCTCGGTGAGAACTGAGGGGCCAGTTTATGTTTGTATAGCCAGATCTTTCTCTCTCTCTCTCTACACTTCCTGAGCTCTCAGTATAGTTCATTGTTAGCCGCCTAGCTTAACCGCCATCGAGGTAACCAGAGGCTACTCTTCACTACTTCTGCAGGAATCACCTTCGTCTCCACCTCTAGATCCGGCTCACCGGTCCCGGACCAAACCACAGAGATGAGTACTTTCCCTAAGACATTTTAGTTTGTTACGAACATTTATTCTTCGTGTTCAGAGACTCTCATTGCCTGTGCACCATTCAGTCATCCAAACTTTCATTGCATTCCTGACTGAGTCCTTTATTCCTTTATTCTCTTATTCTCGCTGTACGAATCATAACAATGTTGGTTTTATTGACGTTCCGGCAGTTTGTTTGTACGTATCACATTGCTGTTAAATTGCATCAAACATGTACATTGCTGAACTCCAGTGGAACGGTAGTTCATAACAACTCACTGTACACCGCGTGGTCCATCTACAAACTGAAATAGACAAAGTAGGGTACGGGGTGCGTTCAAGGAAGAATTATACACCTCGATGACTCACGTGTAACCATATGCTATGAACGAGAGGCTCCTCTTTGCTGTTTGGAGGAAAATCTATTTGCTCCAAGTGTTGCTGTTTCAACTTTTATTCTGTGGAACTTTCTATTCTTTATTAAACGTTTTGGCCCATTTGCCTATGAACAATTAAAGACTTCATAACACCGCTCTTATCTCCCAATCCTACCGGACAAACTACCAAAGAAGAGGAAGAGTTGATGGCTATTAAACAACAAAAGAGGAAGAAGAAGAAGATACTTCTATCGCGTTTTGGGAATATGCCACCGACTGCGTACCTCCAGTTGTACGTGTTAACCGCTTTAGTGCCACAGACGTCCAACAGAAAACACAAATAAATATATTCTTTAATTAAAAAGACTCAATTGCCAGAGGGGGGTGAGTGCACGGTCTACAAAAGTTAACAATAATTTCTTTAATCTGTCCAGTCTAGTCAATGAAGGACTCAATGAGCTCCCTGCATCCACTCTCCTGACCTTTTCTGATGCACACAACAATCGCTGCGTCATCAGAATACTTTTATACATGACAAGCCGACAAATTGAAATGGATGTCTGATGTGTACACAGCGAATAGAAGGGGGGGGGGGGGCAAGGACAGTTCTCTGCAGAGCTGCAGATTCTGATACAGATCTTCTTTTGTAGATATTCTGCAGATACATAAGAAGCAGTCAGTGATGTAGGAGTCTAGTAATCAATAATTTTTAACTTAGTTACTTTTAAGATGAGTAGCTTGCAATCAGTAGTCAGATTACTTTTTACAGGTAACTGTGGCAACACTGGTTAGCATGTCAGACAGAGCGAATAAAAACTGCAGGGGTCTGTTCCAATTTGTGAGCTTCAACACATAGTGCACTTCGTTGGAGTGCATAGTGCTGCTGCAATAGGGCTGTTGCCTGTGACGCCACGGCTTGGCAGCGGCAGCCATGCTGACGTATGGTGAAGTACATGTACGATTAAGTGGCATTATTTCAATTTCACGTTCAATATATACCACAATGTAGTTATGTTGCCATCTGCTGGCGATTGATATCATATTACCATGGAAAAATCAATAATAGAACACTTTTAAATGGACAATGTTAAGCTCGCTGCCTGTTTCTCTGACTGCAATCTGACTACCAGCATGGCTACCAGCATTTTGACTTGGTAGAAGAAGCGGCGGGACCACTCTGGCAAAACGCAAAAACAAAGAATGCCGACCAAAGACGCAGGCACTGTTGTGACAACTTGTCTAATTTCTGTTTAATTGTGAAAGTTTTCATTTTGCCTTTTTTATTTTATAGTGAACTGTCACAGTAATGCGATATGGATGACATTTTAGTGTATTGTGTGATATTGGCGGGAAGGATGGGTGAAGTGCCGTCACGCAACCGCTATTTCCGTTTAGTTCGAAGTACTCCAATTGGAACAGCATTTTCTCTGCTGTAGATCCGCGCACAGCTTTGTGCTAAAACGAAGTGCACTTCACGAAGTACGCAAACTGGAACACAGTCCATGTGCTTTTCTTGCCACCTGATGTGCCACGTTGTTCTTCCACCATCACACCTTCTGCCACCTCTCCTCCATGCCCCCCACTTCCAGCTCCTTAAAAGCCTTTTTGACATAAATTAGCATGGCATCCTTAAAAAGGTAGACGGCTCCAATTTTCCCCTGAAAGGTCTGTCTAGTTGTCTGTAATAGGTAGCCCTTCGCAGCGCCAAGGCTGCTGTCAACGCCCTGAAAAAAGATCATCTCTCTCTGTCTGTCGCTCTGTCTCTCTCTCCCGCCCTTTCCCTCCATCTCCCTCTCTCTCTCCTTTTCCTTCATTTCCCCAGCATCTCAATCATGCCCCTTTCTGTTTTCATACCTGCTTCTATATTCTCTCTCTCTCTCTCTCTCTCTCTCTCTCTCTCTCTCTCCCCTCTACCAGCCCCCACCCCTCCTTCTCCCCCCTCTCTAGACAATGGAGACATATGTGACACGTTTTATAGAAGTTCAATTCATAGAATTACAGGTACGTGAAAAACAGTTCTTGCTTACATCTTCTTCCGCTTCATCTGGGGTCGGTTTGCAGAGGCAACCCCTTCAGCATTGAAACCCAGACCCCCCTCTCCCTGGCCACTTCTTCCAGTTCGTCCGGTGGGATTTCAACGCATATAGGGGGCATGCTCATTAGACGTCCACGCCACCTCAGCTGCAACTCTAGGCCGAGCCCTTCTCGGCTAACCAAGCTTCTCACCATATGTCTAAGGGAGCATTCTCATTCTTTCTCAGCTCATGAAAACAAAAAGAGAAGATGGGGATGACGAGCAATCATTGATAAATTCAATATCTGTGCAAAAGCAGTTATATTTCTGTTTGTGATATACCAGCCATGTCCCATTTCAACCAACCAACCTTTTATTCCTTTTGAAACTGTGTTATGGATTGGGGGGATTTACACCCTCAAAATAACACAGAACCAACAGTTGAAACTGATAAAAATATGAACCTGTTATTAAAAATGAATCTACACATTTAATATCATACTTGGTCTGACAGTATGAACATTGTTAATATAAAGTTCTAAGATTGCAAAAATTGTGTAGTGTATCCCAAGCATTAGACTGAGGCAGACAGAGGTCGTTGTCCAGACAGTTTTGTCATGACGTCACGTGGTCAATAGCGCTTGCCCGAAGGAGATTGGAAAGGTGATTCGCGGGATCGGCGAGTTCAGCAACAATGTTCGTAGCTTTCTTCCTCTTCTGAGGAGACATGATTACAGGCTTTCCTTATATCTGGACATGCTAATGCTTGACATACATCAGAATTCACTGTAAGCCGTGACAATATGAAGAGCCTGAGGTCACCAGACAAATGTGACCACCCACTGGTGGCTGTCACTGTGTATTAGCCTGGGAAAGACAGGGTTGGAAGGAGTGGTGCTGAAGGCCTGTCTCTTACTGTGTGCTCTAACCAAACGTGAACTGAGCGGAAAAAAAAAAAAAACTCTTTGGAGGCTGAGATGACCAGTGTGCGGCCTCCGAGCAGTCGCCCAGAGGTGTTCGGTGGAAGTTGGCGCTGGTCTCATGAACTGAATTCGAATAAAGCAACTCAGACCAATGGAAGGAAACGGCAAAAGTGTCACGTTTGACACTTAATTTGCACAAAACACTGCAGGGTCTGGCTCCTAAACGTTTACTTTACTTATTATTTGGAAGCCTAGGAAGCTCAATTTGCGATATTTTGATCAGTGCTTTGTAATCTTGCTCAAGCTGTTTATCAAGCTCTGATTATGATAGTAAGTACATTTACACTACCGAAAGTCAAAACTCGGCGAGCACTGACGCTTCTCTGTGCTGCTGTGTGTGTGTGAGAGAGGGAGGTAGAAGAGAGAGCAGGGAAAATGGTTAAAATCGTGATCAGGAAACGACAAGAGCACTGAGTGAATGTGTGAACTCGGAACAGGAAGAAGACAGAGCAGGCAACATTTTTTTTGATGTAATGATACGGTCTTCCAAAATTAAAACCTTGTAGTTTTTTTTTTAAATTGTGCACATGTTTTGGAAAGAGGAATTTTCAGGTAATCCAAATATATAATGGAATTTAAAATCGCAAATGACATGACGTATGGAGCAGGTAACAGCTGGGGTGGGGCAGTGTGATGCGCTGACGCGGCATCGAGCACAATAATTTATTTCAGATATGAGGCAAAAATGCATCAATTGGCATCGTTCCATTGTTGAATGTTTATTGACAACTGTCGATGAGTCATTGGCTCTTTTTTCCAATTTGCTTGAGGCAAAATTGGTCCCTCAGTAGGGGGAGTATGGTGGCCGGCGACGAGCACTGCGGTCGGGCTGCAGAGGCACGGGTGCGGGGGGGAGCCCTGTATGTCTGGAGGGCGGCCACGGAGCGGGATGGGCGTGTTACAGCGGTTGTGGTGCACTGCCTGTGTTTAGGCACCGATGGTGAGGCGGCGGCTGCTGGCCGTTTTACTCCAGCCAATCCTTCCTTCTCTCTTTCTCTCCCTCTCTCTCTCTCTCTCTCTCTTCCTCTCTCTCACTCCCACGCAAACAGACAAACCGCATGGCAGCTTCTCTCAAATTCTCTGCTCGGCCAGCGCCATATGACAACTCGGACACGTCCGAGTCGCTGAGCTGTGTCCCCACTGCATTTTCAGTGCCAGCAAACGTATTGCCGGCACTGGAAACTTGGACTGGAAACTGGCAACTTTCCACCTTGAAGGCCGGATAAAAAAAAAAAATCAGTAAAATGCCGGCGTCATATGGACAGAGGGTAGTCCGGTAGGTGCGGAAGTGCAGACTCCGGACCCATGTGGACGGGGCAAGTCAATCCTTGATTGATCAATTGCTTCATCCAGGGCCACAGTGTAAAATAATATCAACAAACAAACACATAAATATTCAAACAACACTCCTATGTCAATGAGCGAGGGTACTTTAGATATTGTGCATATAAGCATCGCCGGATCAGACCGGATCATTTCCATAATGCACGGTAATGGATGGCAGGGCATGCGTCTGGTCCCATTCCACGATATGAGGCTAAAAGGTCACAAAACACCTTTCTTTCTTTTTCTACCCACCACACCTCTCTCTCTATCCCCTGTTCCCTCTCCATCGCTCTGAGGTCAAAGGACGGCTGAGAAGCACAACACCAACGCTGGTGACGAGAGCCATTATGCTGTTGTGAAACTGCACACAATGAAAGCGGCGCACAATTAGCTAATCCACACATGGTGTTTATTTGGCCCTCGCCGCATAATATAACTGTGACCCAGGTGTGAACGGACCGTGCTCTCTCTGTCTCTCCCCCTCTCTCTCTCTCTTTCTCTCTCTCCGACTCACTTCCTGTCACTTTTGATTCAGCTTCCCCCGGCAATACTGTCTTACTCTGTATCTACTGTTCTCATCCACCTCTAGCCCATCATTATTTCTCTTTTATTTCACCCTTTGACTTTTGTGTCATCGTCTTTGAGTCTGTTCCAATTTGCGCACCTCAGCAATTCGTACGCTTCGTTCAAGTGCTTAGTGCTGTTCCTACACAAGAGTGGTAAAATGAAGTGCACCAGAAGCTGGATGGTGCACTTAGAATGGCTAAAATATGAAGAGTGGGATGATGGTCACTTTGTGCACTCCTTGGACACCGTTTTGACTACGTAGCGGATGAGGTAACAATAATATTAATTAAAAAATATAAGTATACTAGGGGGGGGTCAGTGGTAAGACATTAAGTCACGCGACCGCTATTTCCAGTTAGTTCACCACAGAGTATTCCATTTTGAACAGCTCTGAAATTTGCGAACTATTAATGTAGTTTGCAGTGTACATAGTGCACGAAGTAGAGTGCACTTCACGAAGTATGTGAATTGGAACACAGTCTCTCTCCCTCCTTCCACCACCCTCCACCCCCGTCCCTGTCATTAGTCTTGCGCTCTTATTTCATTCTCACTTTACTCTTATCTTCCCACACACATAAACTCTCTCTCTCAATCTCTCACTCTCTCTCTCTCAACACCAGAGTGGTATTAATGTACTCCAACGTCTAATAAGTGGCCTGTGTCCCCCTTGTCATGGTGAGCAGTGGACTATTCTCTCGCTTCAGCCATAATTAGACTGCTCTCCTTTACTTAGCAGTCATTTACAAATTACACCTTTTAGCTTGGCCTCTCCACCTCGGCAACCCCTCTCTCTCTCTCACACACACACACACACACACACACACACACACACACACACTCTCTGTCCCCCCTCCCTATATATATCTACTTCATTATACACACTACTACATTGTGTTTGTCTTGTGTACCCATTTCTCTTTCCTCCCCCTTTTTGATTGTAGGAGATATTCACAAAAGCAAAATATGTTTTTTTGTTTTTTGTTTTTTTACTAAGGGATTAGTAAAAAAGAAGTCACAACCACATGCCAACAGGGTGGAAGTCATGTCGCTATGTAGAGAACAGTGACCAGAGAGGCTTCCAAATTAAATAGAAACAGGTTTGTTTTCACATACATTTTTGAATGGTTTTAAGATAAAACACAATTTAATGTCATAAAGCATAATACCTTTTAAGATGGATGACTTTCTTTTGCGTGATAACACTTGCACAAAATATGCCAACACTCTATAAGATGCAGATTAACTGAAATATGCCAAGATTCGAGTTTATTTGTATTCGTCCCAAAGGAAATTTGTCTTTGACATATTAGGGATGAGCGATTACGTAACTTGTGTTCGAGTCCGTTACCAAACGCATTGACCATTGGTTGCGATGCGTCTTTGAGAGGAACTCATTATACTATGTATAATGGCCTCTGGTGTCAACGGCTGCACCCCGTTTGCATGGCGACCGGTGCGGCTGTGCGCACCCGCACGTTCCATTAAGCTACAAGTTGGTGATTCTGAGATAATGCGGCCACCCAATCGGTCTAAAGCACCTTTGGTCTACAGACATGAACCCCTGCATACTCCTAGTTCTATCATTATACTTCACATTGACAAGTGTAAAACTTGAGCTAAGCTTCTCAAGTTCGTCATGTTCTCCCTTTGTTGACAAATGACGTTTTAACGAATGAGCTGATTCTTTGACACTCACTCCAGAAAAAAAAAGAAAAAATCCATAGAACATGCACTTCGCCCACAAAACAACATTGCTGATGTCATCCCCGTAATGGAGAATGGCAGCCAGAGCTCACCAGCACATACAGCGCCCCTGCACCGTGTTTTTTTTCTTTTGTGCTGCCTCAACGCTGCTCACGACAAACAACGGTCGGACCCTGATGAAACGCTGGCGAGATTATCGGCAAACAATTAAAATCACACGTCTGCGGCTTCAGGATGGAAAATCACATTGTTAAAAAGGGTTTCTGTGTCATACATTCCCATGAGCCGCCCTGGCTAATTGAGGCAGATTGAAATCAACAAGGGGTCACGTGCTGCATGGCATGCGTTTAGAATTTCATTCCGGAGCCATTTAAGTATTAGCGGACAGCATAATAGCCAAATTGGATGTAAGAAAAAACATGCAGGCATTTTATGTGTAAAAAGCTGCAGGGCAATAGGGCTAACTGATGCAATTGCCTACTAAAGGTTTGGGCCGGCACATTAAACTTGTAATTTCTGCTATTACATGTCATTGCATATTAGTCCATCTTATGGTCATGGCTACATACACATACACACACACACAGACACACACAGAAACACACAAACACACACATACATACATAGATGTGTCTTGATACATTGCAGTGTGTTTTGTGGTTCGGTTTTCACAGACGTACAACGCACAGGCGCACATCCAAGCACACACACACACGCACGTAACTGATGATGGTATTGTGTTGCACTAAGATACCTGAATATAAACATTTGTGCATAGAGGAATGTGTGATTTGGTTGTAAGCGCGCAACACACATATGCAAACTGGGGTCTGACTGGTCCTAATGTGTCTGTGTGTGACACACACAAAGACACACGCAAAGATACACAGACACACATACTTCTTTACAATGTGCTCAGTTGTGTACCGACACAAATCATGTATGAACGCAGACACACATAAGAGAGACAGCCGGATTCCCACAGATAAGTGCACGCAAACATGCGCGCACACACACGCAGAAACACGCACAGATATAGGGACACACATAAATCCTTACAATATGCACTATTTGGCATCGAACAAACCGTGCATGAATGCATACAAACATAAGACAAACAGCCGCCTTGACACAAATGTACGCAAACATGCACGCACACATGCACACACAGACACACGCACAGATGCACGGACAGACATGCATCCTCACAATATGCACAACTCTGCATCAACACAAACCATGGATAAACTCAAACACACATAGGAGAGACAGCCGGATTCACACACAGTATGCAAACACGCACGCAAGCTCACACACACAGGTATGATGCGTGTTGAATGCCACCATGAAAGCAATCACCTTGCATGCGAGGGGTCCAGCCGGACAGCGTGGCCGTACGGCGCTGCCTGTGAGCCCTAGCGGCGTGGGAGTTGGGGTGAGGAGGGCAGGAGATACGTGCCGGAATAATGTCCTCACTAATAACTGTTTGTTATTGTTCCAACCAACCCCCAACCACCCGTAGGGGTGGGGGGACACTCCATGGAAATGGTGGAAAATAGGGGGATGCAGAGAACAAAAACATCATTTTGTTGTTATTTATTTTTTTGTTTAAATCATGTATGTGCATGTTTTTTTTGTTTTTTTTTTTCATATTGTGATATTTTTTGATTCACAGATAGTGTCCCTCAAGCTTTCCGGCGCGCACGCCATCAAGTCTCTGGGTAGTTTCCTTGTTGACAGATTAACACGCCATCCCTGGCGTGTTTACACGCAGCCCGCACACAAAAGCCCAAACACACATTTCATGCTGCTACGCCAGCATAGACAGGACACACGCCTTGGCAGATGACCGCCTTTCTCATTTCATGTGATTTCTTCTTAGGTGTTAGATAGATACCATTAATAGGTAGCTGGATGGTGGATGGATGCAAGGGTAGATAGATGAATCTGACACATAGAACAAAAGATAATTGTGACAACAAAATATTGAGAAAAATTGTGATGCTGGAAGAAATTGTGATGCTGAAAATGTTTCATGTCTCTAATGTTAAGATCACCGCAATAACAGGTCGGCAGTCAACACAGTGGATGTGGGTCTGCGCTACAACCTGCATCACGTGGACACGCCAGCGACATATGCCAGGACTCAAATAGGGAGCCAGTGCAGAGATTCCTATACATGGACGAGCGGTCGACGTCTAATGCACACTGGGCAGGGAACGCTCAGTATCCTGGCAAGGCAAGTTCCCTTGGAGAAGGAACTCTGAATGGAAACCCGAATGCAGGCATTGCGAACCGCATTTCGACCCAGCAAACGAAAGGATGCAAATGACGACAAAAAAACACACCAGGGTTTCAGTCCCTGCTACACATGGCCCTCGCTCCGTTGACGTACCCTTGGGTAATAATGACCAGAATACCCTCAAGCCAAAAGGACAGGTATCCTGCGATGGAAACGGGAAAGGACCAACCCACTTACTGAAATGAAAGACGCATACCATCTTTAGCACATTTA
Source organism: Bregmaceros cantori (assembly GCA_900302395.1). Taxonomy (NCBI): domain Eukaryota; kingdom Metazoa; phylum Chordata; class Actinopteri; order Gadiformes; family Bregmacerotidae; genus Bregmaceros; species Bregmaceros cantori. The sequence goes on along the minus strand of OMKY01050543.1, from coordinate 4,116 downwards.
ATACCCGCACCTTTTCCAAAGAAAGCAGGCTACAGGCGTGACAATCGGCGGTATTGGCCTTTTGCTTTCTGTGCGTGCTGCCAAACAACTAAAATCTATTGAGGAGATATCTCCTCATATCCTGGTGGCAGATTTCTACGGCAATCCACAAGCCACCATCATAGCATGCTATATCCTGATCACTTCTATGAAGACCTAAAAGACGTCACCAACAACATTCCGCCTTACAACCTCCTGGTTGTCGCAGGAGACTTCAATGCTCAAATAGGGCCAGAACATGGACTATTCACCTTCAACAAGAAAGGCAGAAACCGTAATGGCGAGAAGCTAGCTGACTACACAGAGGAGTTTCAACTACTGATAATGGACACCAAACTCATGAAGCCAGATAATAAACTGTGGACATTTAAACTTCCTACAGGAAAGCGTTCCCAAATAGATTACATACTTGTCCGCAGAAAATGGAAAAACAGCACCATGAACTGCCAGGTCCATTCCTCTTTCTCAAGTGTTGGATCCGACCATCAGTAGTCTCTTCCATCGCCTTAGCCTTCAACAGTCCAAGAAGCCAAAGTTCACTCCAATGAAGGGCATTGACTGGAAATATGTAGGCACCACCCCAGAGGTTTCCTCAGCATTTACTCTGGAAGTCCAAAATCGCTATGATGCACCCTCCCAACCCACCTCCTATAACAATGTCATCTTGGCTACTCAAGATCTCGCTCCAGCCAAGTTGCCCAAAAAGAAAAAGGAGAAGGATAAGCCTCTTAGCACCCATGCCCAAGTCCAAAAAGCTTGAAAGGCGATGCATGTTGCCACTACCTGTCATCAATGTAAGCCAACACAAACTTCTGCCAGAAAGTTGAGAGCCGCCCAAGTCAAACTTGATGAAGCATCATCAAAGCGGAAACAGAACATGTAGAAAAGAAACGTGATCGTGTTAGATACTTCAGTTCATCTAACCAGCATGCAGCAGTCTGGCCCATTATTAACGACATTGCTGGACAAAAAGTAAACCAGAATCTGTTGAAAAACACAAAGAAAGCTGGTTGTCCCGCTTCTCAAACCTACTAGGGGGACAACCGGTCAACAACCAAGGAACTAGACTCTTGCCTGTTATCCAGATTGCTAAGCTGCTAGACATTAGCACATCACCTTTTACAATACATGAGCCGCATAATAGAAGAAATGAAAAGGCTCGACAGAGATTTCACAATCTGCTTTGTCGACTTCAGAAAAGCTTTTGACTCCATCAACCGTGAAGCTATGTTTAACATCCTTCTCTTATACGGAATTCCACTATCTATAATCACAGCCATCAAAGCACTTTATACTGACACCGACACTGACACTGTTCATTATTGTACTTGACTACGTACTGCGCATCTCCCTGGACACAATAAATGACAAGGGCCTACAACTTCATCCACGACGCAGCAGAAGGCAGCCTGCCATATACATCACTCACCTCCATTTTGCTGACGACATTGCTCTGGTCTCAGATCTTGTTGCTAACGCTGAATCCCTCCTTCACTCTCTGGAAAAGGCAGCAAGCCTAGTAGGACTCCACTGCAACGAAGGTAAAACCAAAGTGATCTCCTCAACACAAAACTGGAGTTTTCAATCTTCTGCCGGTAACAAAATCAACCAAGTTGAAGACTTCAAGTACCTCGGGTCATAATGACTTCTGAAAAAGACATGAAGACCCGAAAAGCCCTTGCATGATTAGCTTGTAATGAGCTGAATAATATATGGCACTCGACCCTTGCCAATAAAAACAAAGTACATGTCTTTAAAATGCTAATCGAGCCCATTCTCCTATATGATGCAGAAACGTGGACACTTAGCAAAAGCCAACAGAAGCGCCTGGATGGAGCATATACCAACATGTTCAGACGGGTTCAGAACATCCACTGGTCTGAGCACACCACCCTAGAGCGCCTACCTGCTGATGTAGGTAAGACACCTGCATCCAGCCCATGTATAGTGCCTGTGACTTACTGCACTGGTACGGGCAGCGACCCGAGTTCTCCTACCATCGCCAACATTTCTGCAACATCTTCTGCCAGTCTCTCTTGTCCCTCTTTCAAAATTATCCTATCCAATATAATAGAAAATGGCGCTTACACAGAAAAATGTACTTTTAAAAAAGTTGAAAAAAAGTACATATATCAATAACCCAATTTTAATTAGAAGTTGTTTTTTTGCACAGCCCTTGTTGTTAGTGTACATGCTGTAGCAGTTCTATATCCACATATTGGAATGCAGAATATGCTGCTGAAACAGCAAGAGGTCCACTATGTAGTCACCACATCCTACATTTTTTACACCTTCCTGATGGTTGCCAGATATTTTTCAAAGTGTTAATCTCTAGTTCTGTCACCTTCTCCTGCTTCACACCTGGATAAACCGCTAAGCCAGCAAATAGCAGTAATTAACACACCGGCACGCACCAACATGGCCACACAAAGACCCACACACATCACAAACATGTGGATGTTTGCACTGTGTGTGTGTGGGTCACACACACCAACGCACAAGCAGACAACCACACAGGCACAGGCGCGCACACACATCTATTAATCCCATTGCACACAAATATTACATGATAATTTGTGACCTGTTGAACCCAGATGGATTGGCATTCATTAAAATGGTGCATTGTTGCAAATAATGGAGCAAGACAAAGTGCACAGAGCACGCAATTACATTACGCTGTTTTTGTCTCTGTAAATAAAAATGAAAAATACAAATAGGTCATGGGTGGTCAGTAGTAGAGGTGAAGTAACTATTCCATCAATGCTGTGCATGAAAACAAAATAATGTTTTTAATTAACCATTATTGCTTGACGAGTTTACGTGCGAGAAATAGAATGCTGCCACTTCCAGTGTCTGTATCATAGCCTGTGTCAGTCATCGTAGTGGACAAAATGCACATAGTTTAGAAAGTCGCATACTGCAGCTCGCTCTGTGACCAATTGCCTGATTCTTATAAATATTGATTAAATACAGACGACACATGGGATGGTTTGTGGAGAATAGATTTGTAGTAGAACAATTATGGGGGTGAAACCCCAAAGTGCTGCGCAAGAAGAAACGAGCAAGGGGGCAGCATACAGATCAAAGTACATTTCACGGCATGTGTCAGCCTGCCAATTAAATTGCACAAAGAAAAATAAAATAGATAAAATGAAATCAAACTCATCCAGGAAATGCCAGGGAAAGGTCGAGTGTCGTTAAGAGACACTTAAAAACTGGGAGGGATGAGGTCTGCGTTTGGGACACGTCTCTTAATGGGGAAGGGTCACCATTGTGTATGAAAGTGTCATAAATGTGATTTTTTATATATATATATATATATAAAAAAAATCATATAAAAAAATCATATAAAAAAATAAAATCAATTTTAGAAGGTCAGAATATCTCCCAACAATTTATAATAGCTACCTTTGGGGATAAAATCGTAAAAAATAATAAATTAACAAAATAATCGAATGTATTACTTTAAAACTACAATTATTACTAGAAACGAAGAAGAGCTTCAATGTGTCGTTCGCCAAATGCCCCGCCCCACCACCACCTCCATCTCCGCCGCTGCTCCCATGCAAGCAGAACGGACTGGGAGAGACAGACAGCATTGGAGCCTTTTTTTGCTGCACTCGTTCTAAGTTACGTTTTTTCCGGCACCAAACGTTACGGTTACGGTACGTAACCATGGTTCTCTGAGTGAAGAGACTATCTCTCCACCCAGTTACATATTCCATATGTACGGGAACTGACCCCACGTGGGTCAGGTGACGTGGATAATTCTTTAAGACACACCACCTGTGGAGGTGGCCTAATGAGGCTATAAAGGCACCTGGGTGCCTCGCACTCATTGATTAAATTTTGATGCAACGAATCCCCAAGCGGAATTGTGCTGGAGAGATAGTCTCTTCACTCAGAGAACCATGGTTACGTACCGTAACCGTAACGTTCTCTATCGTATCAGAGACTATCTCTCCACCCAGTTACATATTCCATATGTACGGGACCCTTTAAGACACACCGCGATGGGGATCGAGCAGGGTGCAATTCGAATGAGACGTCACCACCGGTGCTCAAACAAAAACCACC
>OMKY01050527.1:8846-18873 GCA_900302395.1 Bregmaceros cantori | reverse complement strand
CGGGGGGGGGGGGGGCACAAGTGCTGTTTTTCATTCTTTTATTGAGAGAGATAGTGACAGGATTAAATCGGAAACTAGGATGAAAAAGCCGGACAGGGGATTTGAACCTGCGGCACTGCTCGACCTATCTTCCCTCTCGGCCACCACGCGCCCCCTATTTCACAATATACTTAATCATTTTTTAATTGTATTAACCTATAAAGGGATAATACCTTTTTTGAACAATTGCATTTTTCCTTCATGAGGACTTATCAACAACATAGGGGTAGAACTGGCCTATTCTCATATTATTGAATGTACTCCAGATGGCAACAAACTCCTCAGGCTGTGTAAATGACATTCCCATAAATAAATCCCAAGTATGCAATACAGCAGGCAGCAGCCATCCTTTTATAATCTGTCCCTTTTGTTCTCTCTTAAAAAGCATTCAGATGGAGCAACAATTACAAGCCATTCATCTTGTCAGTAATAGTTCTTGTTAACCAAGAAGGAAATACACAACAAATGCACAATTAAATGATTTACTGACACTAGGTTATCACAATCAATTATTTTTTAAAAACATTTTTTTTAATTGTCAATGAATTCTCAATAATTCCTGTTTTTTTTTTCAGGAGTTATCAATTATTATCAAATTCCTACGGACCAATAGGGCATAGCCTCAGCACAAACTGTCAACAATGATACAATTAATTGGTGATTGTCTGCTGGCAGAGTGGTTAAGGGGCGCATGCCCCCGACCACAGGTCGAGCAGCGCCGCGGGTTCTAGTCCCCTCACCGGCTTCTCTGCGATGCCTCCCCCGAGTCTTCATCCCAGTTTCCAATTTAATCCTATCACTATCTCTGAATGAAAAATGGCGCTTGGTAACTCATTGGTGATTATCGATTAGGAAATTATTTGCTTATTATTATTATTTTTATAATCGATTATTCTGCGATCAGTCGACTAGTTATTGCACCCCTTATGTTCAGTGACAGTCTATATGCAGGGACAGTCTATGTACAGGAGCAGTCTATGTACAAATTAACACAGTAGTCCACATGGTGGGATGTAGTGGCAGGGACGGTGGTCAAGACGTGAACAACCATGAACAGTAGACACATCCATGGCAAACATGTCAACGGCGTACAGGGGTCTGGGTGGGTATTTTTTTGATAGTATTTGCAGTCGACTTGTTAGCTGACAGTCATGGACAAAAAGTTTAACCCGCCCTGTGGGCTAACGCTACGGGACAATCACACTTTTAAAAACTGCCGAATAATAATGACCTCACAGACCTCTTGAGGTCCGTGCGACACTGCTGCCAGTATGTCGGCTTCCTGTATGAAACTCTGTGTCTGTACGTGCGTCACATTAATTTTGCTCGTCTAGCCGTTAATCGCACTCCTAAAGCAGCCACAGTATGTTTCTGTTTGTGCATTGGTACATACCAATGTATATGTGAGAGTGACTGTGCTCATTTTGATGGCCACTATTTTGCTAGGGCGGCGCGAGTGTGTGTTTGTGTGTGAGTTAAAGGATTTTCCACCCTGACTAATGGTATTCCAATGTCAGGCAAGGTGTGAGTGATTGCCAAATGTGTCCTTAGACCGAGGTGAATGAAGGTACATGTGTGCACATGTGTGTGCACGTGTGTGCGTATGACGCTTGTGTGTGATGGTGCATGTTTGTGCGTGCATTGCTGCAATATCAGCTGCTATAAGCAGCTGATATTGTGCAGTTTGCAGTGCACAGGCAGTGGTTAGCATTGCTGCCTCACAGCTTGGTCCTGGGTTCGAATCCCAAACCAGACAGGTCCTTGCTGTGTGAAGTTCACATGTTCGCCCCGTATCTGTGTGGCTTTCCTCCTGGCAATCCGGTTTTCCCCCACCGCCAAACACGCGTTCTAGTTAACCTGCTCCATTTAAGGCATTGGCTGAGAATCTGGAGTTGGCGCCGTGCACGCGGCTGCCCACCACTCCTCAGGGATGGGTTAAATACGGAGGATGAATTTAACTGAATATGTATCTGTGTCTGCCATCTCCAGTATTGAGATATCGGATGAAGTGGCCAAGGTAGAATTCAAGTTAAATTAAAAGTGAAATTAAATTCATGATATCAGCAGACCAGTGAAGATGGATAGTGCTACTAGTAACTACTGTTATAGAAATTATTGAGTACAAATGTGTTTTCCACTCATTGTCACGTACACACGTAGGACTAGCTAAAACAGGTCATGTTTTTGGGTCATAATGTGACATGCTTGATGTGTTAGACCTGTTAGACATGCATTGGTTCTGATAACATGTACGATCACTTCACTATATTAGATAGCATGTTTCTGTGAAACGTGGGCATTTCCAGACAGCACATCCTGACAGACACTGGCTGTTTGATCTGTCCATCATTATACGTTTTGGGTTTCAATAAACCTCTTGAGACCCATTCAACCAGTGCGCTTCCTCCCTATCTGAACTTACCAAGGTTACTGGATATTGCCTTTTAAATATCCATAACATTTGGTGTCAGAAGTGTTTTTGGTGCCATAACAGTACACCTCCACTCAAATATCCTTTTCAGTGGTCTATATAAAACTGGTGGGTTTGTGTGTGAGTGTCTGTCTGTGCATGCGTGTGTAGTGTGGCTACGTGCTCGACAACACGTAGAATGCGATGCTGATGAGGTCACTGTGAAGGCATGGACACAGGTTGTTCTACACAGTAATCTTCTCCACTGCTCAGCCACCCCACAGCCTTTTCCATGAGCCTCCTATTAGCACTGCCGTGAATCATCAACGGCCACCACCAGTTTAGGTTACCTTTTTTTTTTGGTGAACAATTTTTTATTTCACAATTCACAAATCAATCACAGTTGCAAGGTCATCCACTAGTTTAGGTTACTTTTAAAAAGGAATCCATAACAGCATGGTGGTGCAATGTTCTGGGCAGCACGGTGGTGCAGTGGTTAGCATTGCTGCCTCACAGCTAGAAGGTCCTGGGTTCGAATCCCAGCCTGGACAGGTCCTTTCTGTGTGGAGTTTACATGTTCTCCCTGTGTCTGCGTGGGTTTCCTCCGGGCACTCCGGTTTCCCCCACCACCAAAAACATGTTCTAGTTAACCTGCTCCAGACAGTGCCCCTGGCCAAGGCACTGGCTCAGAATCTGGAGTTGGCCCCCAGGCGCTGCGCATGCGGCTGCCCACCGCTCCTCAGGGATGGGTTAAATGCGGAGGATGAATTTCACTGTACATGTATGTATGTGTGACCAAATAAAGTACATTTACTAGCAGCAAATTACAATTATTGCAATCCTCGGGCCTACTTGGCATTTCTTAATGTCTTTTAACAGGGCTGGGAAAGTTTTTTTGTCATTTTTTGGGCGCAAGCGCCGTTTTTCACTCTTTATTGAGCGAGATAGAGACAGGATTAAATTGGAGACTGGGAAGAAGAGTTGAGGGGGAGGCATTGCAGTAAAGCCGGACAGGGGATTTGAACCTGCGGCACTGCTCGACCTATGGTCTGGGAGACGCGCTCTCTAACCGCTCTCCCACCGCTCTCCCACCGCGCCCCCCTGGAACGGTTACTTTTTAAGAGAACAAAAACCAAATACCATAATCACATTTTAAAATTGAATGGATGAATTAATGGATTCCATTTTTTTTGTCTGTTTTCATTTTCATTCCTTTTTTCTGTGTGAAATGGTCTATAGATGTGGTTATAAGGCATATGAACATCATACAAGGGGTTGAGCTGCATGCACATTTACAAGTTACAACATTGGCCTCAATTTGTGCATATAATACCATACTATCCCATTTCACGCAAATGCAATCGTAATATAGAGTAAATATTTTAAATTGTAGTTGTAAAAGACTATAGTTACTATTTTTTGGTAATCTCATTACTGTAATCGGATTACCGCCAATCTTCAGTGCAAAATTGTAGTGTTAAAAGGGTTGGCACTGAAAGAGTTGAGGTAATTTTATTTTTATAAGGTAATATAAGGTGAGGAATAACTTCCATTTCCTTTTAGATTACTTTTAAACAGGGCTTTGAACCAATATTTTTCCCGTTTCGTTCCGAACAGAAACAGAAATATAACGTTTCCGGTTATGTGTTTCACCAATAAATTGACGTTCCTGAACCGGTTAGAACAAAAAAAATATTGTTCCCGGAACGGTTAATTTCGTTCCTGTCAGCTGTTTAATGCTATGTAATATATGTTGCGGCGAACCCACAGCGACTCGCTACAGAGGCCCGCTGGTAGTGCTCTACAGCCGAGGTCTCGTTGCGTGTCGGGACGAACCCACAACAACACGCAGCAGAGAGTCCCGTAACGATTCCTACTTCATTGCTGCATCGTAGATTTTATAAATACTCGGTATTAACCGGTTACCTTTATTTTTGAATAAGTGTTCCTTGTTCCGGAACGTAAAAAATAATAACGTTTCCGGTTTCGTTTCCGTTCCCTGGAAAATACAAAAAGTTCCCGGTTTTCGTTTTCGTTCCTTGAACCGGTTCAAAGCCCTGCTTTTAAATATGGTTTCCAGCTGTGTTTGGGAGTTCCTGCTGGTTGGAGGCAGGGCAAACAACATGTTGTAAATGCTTGTGGGCTCTGTGTTACATTAAGGTTTGTGTGGTTAGAATGTTATCTCATACATGGACATCTGCATGTGACATCCCTACCCTGGATTTCAATCTCATTCGTTTCCTCTTCTGCTAAGTTGTAAGTGACTACAGTTACTGCTTTTGTCATCTGATTATTGTGATTGTCTAATAGTCTGTCACTGTGCGCCGCAGTAGCGCACTCTGTTTAGAAAGTGCACTATAAACCACATATACGTGGAGAGTCGTAAGCTTGCTTCTCCTTACCAACAGCTTTGCCGCATCTCTCCTTTGCCTTCTTCTGGTCTTTCCAGATAATCCTGAATAAAGCTGAAAGAAAATATTCACAACATTGAAAAAAAATAGTTTGCCACTTCTCAATCATCACTACCATTCTAGTAAAATACTGAATGTCTCCACTCAACAGTGTGTTCTCGCTCTCGATCTCTGACAACTAGGTTGGCTATTAATTTGTTGAATTCAAAATAACTGGATCCCCACATCCCGCCTCCAATTCAGGACTATGAATGGAAAACATCACTCATTCTGAATCTAACCATCTTGTTGTTGATCATTAAATGACAATGAATTAAGGAATTACATGCTATTCATTAGAGGAATACAGCACCCAAAATTCATACTGAATATTCAGAAAATCGTGTTATTTTTGACGAGTTGACACATACCTCGCACCACCGTGTGCACACTCACTCACATACTTGCATACATCTAAACAGGAAAAATTTGGAAGTGATTATTTCATCTTCAACCCCATTTGAGTACCGCTGCACAGATCAGAATAGAACGACACTCAGTCGAAATGTCCTGTTATCATTTTATGGATAACCCATTAATTCAAGTAAGATGCACGTAATTGATGCACGTGTAATAAGGGCAAAATGTAATCAAGTATATACACACAGTGATCGCTTCACAGGGCAACAAACTGTTTATATACACCGTCATAGCACACAGACTTTGGGTCTTGGTGGTGCTGGGAACTCCACCCGTCTACGTCATGTGCTTCTTGTCCAATCATATTGCGTTATGTGATTCTAATGCAGCAACCGCCTGTTCGTTTGACACTCACTACACTCTCCCCTGTTTTTGAATCACACACACGTCCACGTAGATCTTTCGGAAACTGAAACTGAAAGTACCTACTCAAGGTTCCTATGTGGTGATCCGGGTCACGGCACCATTGTAACGAGGGTGAATGCAATCGAGTGTACACACACACAGTGATCGATTCGACGGTAATAGGCTGTACAGCCGATTACTGTAGGGCAACCAACTGTTTATATACACCGTCATAGTGCACAGACTTTAGGTCATGGTGTTTTCCAGTCATCAACTCCTGTTACTCCTGTTGCATGCTGGGAACTCCACCCGCCTATATCATGTGCTTCTTCTTCAATTATATTGCGTTGTGTGATTATAAAGCAGCAACCTCCGGTTCGTTTCACATTCGCTACACACACTCATTTTCTTACTTCTGATCAATATGCATAGATCTTAAAACTTGCACTCTGCCCTGTCTTCCTTCAGGACGTATCTGGTTGGACAATGTCAACTGCCAGGGCAACGAGAAGACCCTCGCTGCCTGCCAGCACAACGGCTTCGGAGTGTCCGACTGCAAGCACAGCGAAGATGTGGGAGTCATCTGCAACCAGAAACGCATTCCTGGCTTCCAGTTCGTCAATAACCTCGGCAACAATCTTGAGGTGGGCCACTCTACTAGCAGACACACAGCCATGTACATGCTTAAGCCCCCTGCATACTTCACGGTGGGGTGGGGAGCAGACCGCCATGGTGTAGTTTTTAGCGCTAAAAAAACTACACCACGTCATCAATGTGCCTCAGTACTTGTCGGTGGGACGCTCCCCACCTCTCATCCTGACCATAGCCCTTGTTTCTACTAACAGACTTCACCTCGCGGCTGTGATTGGTCAAGACGGAGAGTGGGCGGTCCCCGTTTTGCAAGCAGGCCCGCGAATCTCTCTCGCTCGAGACGAGAGGAGACAAGGGAGAGAGAAAGAGCGAGACAACAACAACATACAGTGTGTATAGACAGCGACATAACAGCGACAGAGAACATAATAGAATAGAGGGAATAGAGGGAGGCCGCGACGGCGGTCACGTGATCACCTTTACGACGGGCTAGTCCCCACCCCACCCTGAAAGCATGCAGGGGGCTTTAGCCTTGCCCTTGATACAAAGCAATGATATCTGATACCCAGTAGGTGATTCAGACACTTGGAGATAGAGCAGGTAGGGGTTTTGAATAACATTTTTCATTCAAACCCGAATGGAGGTGGACGGATCTCAGACAGACAGCAGCTTGTCAAGACCTCTTCCCTGCTTGTAGCTCGGTAGCAATATATAATTTTTCCTCTCCACTGTAGTATACAATATCATTATTTAACTAGAAGCACTCAGAGATTGCAAACCTGCGCCTAACCCCTAAATCTAGCCTAACCTAAAATTTAAAAAAATTGCAATTTGCCGTTTGAAAAAAAAGATGCAAAGAAGCGCTCGCAACGTAAATCGCCAAGCTGATGGAAAATTTGGGAGCAGACAACCTTAAGTTGCTGTCGGCGGCACGCCCGCCATGTTTTCATTCCGAAACATCCCAAACGCGATTGAAAACGTTCGGAAATGGCACCGCTGGTGAAAAATGCCATCGGCTGTTTGGGAGACTAAATGCGCCTCGGGCGCAGCTGCGGGAGGACATGGCCACACGTGACGTCACTACGGAGAATGGGGATCGTTCACTCGTTAATAATAATAAAGTATAACTATTATGTTACTTATAGGCTACAGAAATGCGCCAAAATTGAATCACCTCTTTCTTTCGTCATTTCCAACAACTCTGGGAAATTTCATCCAGGTTCGTGCTCAACTTTTTCAGTTATCCAGGGGACAAACCAACGCCATCAAAAACATAACCTGCTCGGCGGCTCTGCCTGGTGCAGGTAATGATATCTTCGACACATATAAGCATTAGACATGAGACCTAGAATAATATCCACAAGAGGCACTGTCTATGTGACTCTTGTGGACTAATATTGTAATAACTACCTATGCTATTTGTAGGCCATCATGCTTTTTCTTTTTCGTTATTTGTATTACATGTTTTCACCGAACATAAATTCCATATGTCTTACATATTATACTTTCTGATGCAAATAAACATGCATGTCTGCATGCGGAAGTAGACACCCATAAACATGCGCACACTAGCCGCGTTAGTTCGTCTCCTCGATAACTGAAAAAGTTGTGCACGGATCTGGATGAAATTTTACAGAGTGGTTAGAAATTACAAAAAAAAGAAGTGATTACATTTTGGTGCATTTCTGTAGCCTATAAGTAAAATAAACATACTTAATCACCAACTTACCAATAGATCGCTGTGAGGTCACATGACTAGACTTCCGGGTCCAGGGGCCGCTGGGAAATGTAGTTGGCATGTTCGCCGGTGGCGTCAATTGCGATCGCGCTACTCTACGAACACTAGCACTAACAGTACTATGTTTTTGTGCCACTACGGCGCAGGTTTGCAATCTCTGAGTGCTTCTAGTTAAAAATTGTTATTGTATTGTTTTACATTAACTCTCTGATAACTAATCTAAATACAGTTGTTTTTTTCTTATCCATTCCCAACTTGAACAGAACAGGAGAGGGGGGCAGTTTTTCTCGGCAGGGGGGCAAGGGGGGGGCGCATCCGTAATACTATCATCCACTGCCCTGAACACGTGAATGTGTGAGTAGAATTGCTTCTACACACATGCATACACGTGCCACCAGCCCTCCCAACCACAAACAGTCACTCGTCGACATGACGCAGCCCCCCCTGCTGATGGACACACTCACCAGCAATAATGCAACGAGCACGTGTACACACAGATACATGAAGATGATACAGCTCTGCTGTTGACTTGGTGTGTGTGTGTGTGTGTGTGTGGGTTAGCATTAGCATTGTCAGCAGAACATGAACTGGAGCTAGTTTGATAAAACCCAACACACATGTTTAACATTATTTGCTTCTCTTCATCTCACATTTGAGAGTCAGACATGCCAAGTTCAAAGTTCCAAACCAAGCCAAGTTTATATTTATATTACTCGAGATGTACTGCAATTCAAACCAGTCTAGAAAGCTCAGTCATCAGATAAAAGATGGAATATATTATGTCTCACATGTCTCAATGGGTGTTCCCGAGTGGATGACATCTTGACCTGCACTCACATGCTTGACGACCCAAGCCCCATTTCTAGGGGTTGTCACTCATCAGTTAATTGACCTGCAGAGGTGTGTTTATTAGGATCAGCTCTCTTTATACATGTTTGAAACAAACCTGAAGCTGGAGTAACCTTTTGTACAACTTTTTTTTTTACAAACCTTTCTACTCTATGGGTGGGATGTGCATGTACAACACTCTGGGAAACCCCTTTCACTCTGGGAAACCCCTGATCATACCAAACCAGTGCAGTTTGTGAACCAGTCAGTTACCACAGCATTCACACCAGCGCAAGTTGCGGCTGAATTTATGTTTAATTTCTCATATGTTTGTTATGGCACAAGGGTTATAATCTAATCTCATTTCTGTCCGAATTACTTCTCTATTGATGTCGGGTGCACTATCTGGGTCTGTTACCTGTCGATGCAATCTTGAGGAATGCGAATAATAAACACCTCTTGGAAAAATGTATGTTTAGCTCCATGGTTTTTAAAAGAAAGAAAAAAAACTGTATCCACAATAGGGCTGCAACTATTAGTTGATTAATCTGTGACTAATCGATTATAAAATTAATCGACAACTAATCTAATAATAGATAATCGGCAAAGAAATGAATCATTGTTATTGTCGCCAGTTTTGTGCTGATATTCCCCCATTTATCGACACAATTTCATATTAATTCATAATTCATGAAAATATGAAATATTAAAATGGACATAATTGATACAAAATATGAAGATGAAGAAATCCATGAAAGTGTTATCGTACAAATGACATGTAATGAATTAGTGTCAGAGGAAGTAACTTCATCTTCGTATATATGCTGGTGAAGCATAACCACATATTTCAAGTTGACAAGATAATCGTTGCTCGCTGTAAGTATTTGGGGTATTTTTAAAGGAAAATGTTTCCAACCGATTAGTCAATTAATCGTCTCAATAATCGGCAACTAATCGCCTATTAAAATAATTGTTAGTTGCAGCCTTAATTCACAATCACTTCTTTAACCTTGATGAAGAGAAATGTGAAAAAAGAAAAACTTTCCCTGTCTTGAAATACATTGATTCATTAACATGTTTGGGAGTCTGAATTATTTGCTCTAAGCGAGTGTTATTGTGCTCGTTAAACTGCCAATAATCGTTAAACTGGGCACACGGAACCAGTGCTCGGCCGAGGAGCCCAGAGAAGCTAACATTACACCATGG
>OMKY01050526.1:0-13374 GCA_900302395.1 Bregmaceros cantori | reverse complement strand
TGTGGTTTCAAAGAAATAGCGTGTGGTGTGTGTGTGTCATTGTGTGTATGCCTGTGACATTGTGTGTGTGTGTGTGTGTGTGTGTGTGTGTGTTCCTTGAATATGCGAATATGATTTTAAATTTATATATATGGGAATGATGCGGGACTGGAAGCATCTCATGTTAGGGATATACCGACTGCAGTAGTGTGGTAAGCCTTTATCAATGCAAGAGCTTGTAGAGTAGTAGCCTAGCAAGCCAGAACCAATACATCGTCCACGCATCGCACAACGCTAGGCGTTGCATAGCATAACGTCTAGTGATGTGCGACATGTGGACGATGTGTTGGTTCCGGCGAGTGACCACCCCTAACGTTGTGACGCCATACTTACTGGTGGCGGTTTGCACTCTTCAGACGTTAAACATGCGCGCTCCCGTTTATAATAATAATGTTGCTCGCCACAGGTGCTGGAGATGCAGCCATCGTTCACCTGTTAATAATAATGAAGTTTGACTATTATGTTACTTATAGGCTACAGAATTGCACCAAAATTGAATCACTTCTTTCTACCGTCATTTCGTCATCCAGATACGTGCTCAACTTTTTCAGTTATCCAGGGGACAAACCAACGTGAATTAATTACCTGCTCCGCCCAGGCGCAGGCAATTAATAGAATAACTCATTGAAGAAAAAATACAACTTGAGAGATGGTATTATTGGTATTACAGATTTGACTTCCTGCTTATAAACCTGCAATCTAGCTCTCCCCCAAACTATTACCATATTTATCAGCCGTGTTGATGCGTTCTGGGACAGCCGTGCTTTTATCCAGAGTCCTAATGAGTTGTGGCACCTTTGTCAGGAGTTGAATGCTTATGATAATGTGATCGCACCCGACCTCAGTGGATAGAGCCGTCAACCTCAGTGTGAGCAAGAAAAGTCTGTACGGGTATGCACGGTATTCAATAGGGCTTCAGCAGGCTGGCGGCAGACATTATGGTGGTATCATCGCGGTCAGACGAACAGGCAGAGAGCGATATTTGCATGAAATAGTCTGTTTAAAAGTCTTCCATTATTGATTCATCCATGGTAATAGGCTATCAAACCGCCAGCGGATGGTTGCATAACTACACCCATTGTTGTATTCCCTCTATATAATGGACATGAAGTTGTAAGATATAGCACTTAACCATATGTATACGTATACTTCATCATACGTGATACCAACAAAATGTCTGCCGCCACTAAGCCATGACATCATGTGCAACAGCACTACAATGATATAACCAAAAAAAGTATTGACATTTATTTTAAGTCAACCGTTATTCTAGGCAATCCATGCATTACATCATGGCCCTAAGCATAAAGGTCCTTCTAGTAGTAGTAGTAGTAATAGTAGTAGTAGAACTTTCATTTTTCCAGGCAAAGAACGAGAGCTGTAACCAATTAATCGATGATAATCAATTAATCACAACTAATTTGATAATTTATTAATCGACAGCTATTAATCGTTCCCCTGTTTGGTCTGTCCTCCACTCAAATATGTTGAATATAAGTTGTTCAACGTTTGCATTATCAATAACGTTTCAGGTTAATAATCCTTCCGGTTTTGCGCAGTAACTCAGTCCGTTAAGAGTGAGTGCACTACGAAGCACTCATATGCCGATCCCCTCACCGTCAGATTTGCCACATGTCTCCTGCCCCTTCTTCATCCCTTTTCCAGCTAATTCTGGATAAAACGGAAAAAAGATACAAATGGGCAGCAAAAAAATACATAAAGAAAAATGAACAGATTAATCAATTAATCTTAAAATTAAGATTAATTTTTCAGACGACCTGGCACTACTCTCACACAGCCAAGGACAGATGCAGGAGAAGACTGGCATTGTAGCGACCACAAGTTGGACTTCAAATCCACAGGGGCAAGGGTAAGATCCGCAAGGTCAACACAATCAAAACCAACCCAATCACGCTGGATGGAGAGGCACTCGAGGAAGTGGAAGCCTTTACCTACCTGGGCAGCATTAGAGATAAGCAAGGAGGCACAGACGCAGATGTCAAAGCAAGGATAGGAAAGGCCAGAGCAGCATTCATACAGCTTCGTAAGATCTGGAGGGCTAAGGACCTGACAGTCTCCACCAAAGTCAGGCTCTTCAACACCAATGTGAAGACAGTGCTGCTGTATGGGGCTGAGACATGGAGAACCACCGTCGCTACCACCAAGAAAGTGCAGGTCTTCATCAACAACTGCCTGAGGAAGATCCTCCGCATCTGCTGGCCAGACACCATCAACTACGAGGAGCTATGGCAGAGAGCAAACCAGCTGGCCACAGAGGAAGAAGTCAAGAGGAGACGGCGGGCATGGATAGGACACACACTCAGGAAGCCTGCAAGCAACAACACCAGACAGGCCCAGGAACACCTGGTGTCGAGACCTGGAGGCAGACATCAAAAGTGTGGGGATGACGTGGAACCAACTGGAAAGAATAGCCCAAGACAGAGTTGCCTGGAGATCCTTGGTCGGCCCTATGCCTCCATAGGGGTAGAAGCCGTAAGTAAAAAAAATAATCGTTAGTGGCAGCTCTACTAAGAACAGATTTGTAATTTGAGACAAATTTAACATTGATGAATGTGTTGAGGGTTGAGATATAAAGGCTCTCTGTAATTGTCCACAGAAAGTGGCTTCAAACTAGTAGCATACAGGTAAACCTCCGAGTCGGGTGTACGAGTTAACGCAGGCATTTCATTTGTCCATCCGTCAGAAAATCATGCGACCCATTGATCATAGGCAGGACCGCATTAACGTAAAAGCACCAACTCGGAAACTCGGAATACCTCGGAACTCGGAAAAAATGAAACGATTAGTTGACGAATAACGCTGAATAATCGACGACTGAAATAGTCGTTTGTTGCAGCCCTAGAATATAACTAATCATTCAAAAAAGCGGCATCTAATTGACTATGGTTAGTTGGAGCCATATCATAACAAATAAATTGAAACCTGAAACCAGACACGGAACCCATTTATGCCAGCAGCACACAGTTACCAAGGGACAAGGCACGTGCCTAAAGCCCTGCACCCCTACTTTGCCGAGCGCAACCGGAGCCGTGCAGCTTTGCATGTATTTTCATAAGTCATTCATAGGTCCATTTTTAGCAACCGTGAGTGCACGGTGACAAGATCGTCTCACACAGCAGCACAGTGCATTCCAGCCACCCGTCCTGGCCATACTGTGTCCAACTCACTCCTCTCATATTTCGCTTTCTTTAATTGCTTTGCTTTCTTCTGCACTCACCCCCCCCCCCCCCCCTCTTCCCCCCGGCCAGTTTATCAAATTAATTACCATGCATTCTTCTAGTTGTTTTACTGTAGTTGCCATTGTTATATTGTAACAAGTACTACTATCTGTAAGAACATAAAATCTCTCTCCTGCATGGACAACTAAACAATGAAAAGGGGTTATAGTCTGGAAAATAGTTTACTTTATTGTATAAGTATTTATGAAAGATTACTTCATTTAGTATCATATGCCGAACGACCTAATAACAAAAAAAGGATTTGATTGTTTAACAGGGATTGCAAACCTGCGCAGTACAAAACATAGGACTGTTAGTCCTATGTATGTGTGGCAAGCCATTATCAATGCAAGTGTTCGTAGAGTAGCGCAATTGCTATTGACGCCACCGGCGAACATGCCAAATAAATTTCCCAGCGGCCCCTGGACCCGGAAGTCTAGACATGTGACCGCGCAGCGATCTATCGGTAAGTTGGTGATTAATTATGATCATGTTAATTATAGGCTACAGAAATGCACCAGAATTTAATCACTTCTTTCTTTTGTCATTTCCAACAACTCTGGAAAATTTCATCCAGATCTGTGCACAACTTTTTCAGTTATCGAGGGGACAAACCAACACGGCTAAAAACATAACCTGCTTCGCGGCTACGCCCCGGCACAGGTAACCATTAAACTTGATGTAAATTAGTCATTTATAAATGCTATTTTAATATATTAAATGTTTCAACTTGTTTTAACTGTTTCTACATGTTTTCAACGTGTTTAAGGTCCCTATCAGAGTATGTATACTCCACCCAAGGACAGCCGGGTGAAAGATAGCACTGTCTGTCCTAAAATTAAATTCATTAATTCAATCATTGATTCATTCATTCTGTCAACAACAAGAACATTTTCACAGCATCTCATTGTGAAACGATCCTTCACAAATGTGCGAAAGCATATTTGAAAAGCAGCAATAGGAAATTGCACGAATTAACAAACTTGGAAGTGTACTGCATGTCTGTTATCACAGTCGTGAATCATTTTCAGGATTTAATACCCTCGGAATAATCAGTGTCTCAATGTATCTGCTCATTTGACGGAACAATTTCTCTCATTTCCCATGACACGGAGGGGAAATTACTTAATTATAAATGAGGAAAGAAACGCATGAGCAAATAAAACCATAATATCGGTAATATGACAGAATTCATTACAAACCTGTTTGATAGGAAATGCAGCCACCACAATGGGAGGTGGTGGGTCTCTCCATATGCTACTATGACATGTGTCACCTCAGGGGAATGAATCCATATTGTGTGCTGCTGTGCTGTGAATAAGTGCAATGCTGGTTTTTTACATGTTGCATTGTTCTTGCTGTCACCTTCTTGTCTGACATTTCTATTGTCCTGCTCTTTGTGAATACATTACTCAGAGCCCTGAGGCTGTTTTAGGTAATTTCACCATGTTTTAAATAACCATTGGTATGACCAATAAAACATAGCCATTACCATCACGGCTTTGAACCAATATTTTTTCCCAATTGGTTCTTTCCAAACAGAAACTGAATTCTAACGTTTCCGGTTATGAGTTCCACCAATAAATTGACGTTTCCAAACCGATTAGAACAAAGAAATATGGTTCTTGGAACGGTTAACTTTGTTCCTGTCAGCTGTTTAATGCTATATAATATGTGTCAGGGCGAACCCACAGCGACTCGCTACAGAGACTCGCTGCTGCCCACTGGTAGCGCTCTACAGCCGAGCTATCGTTGCGTGTCAGGGCGAACCCACAACAACACGCAGCAGAGGGTCCCGCGACGATTCATACTTCACTGCTGCATCATAGAGTTTATAAATACTCTTGTTTTATTTTTGAGGAACAAAATACAACCAGTATTAACCGTTTACCATTATTTTTAAATAAGTGTTCCTGTTCCAGAACATAAAAAATAATAACGTTTCCAGTTTTGTTTCTGTTCCCTGGTCACATGTTCTACTAGTCCAGTAGAACTTGTGACCACATCGGTGGGTAAATCCAAGTGGGATTTTGACTGTATTTCATCAATATTTATGCAAAACGGTGAGCGAAGCGGGGTGGATGATGTGTAATTTGTCACATTGCGAGCTATCGTAAGTGGAATTTGAAACGGTGTGGGTTTTGTGTGACAAAATCTGCCACTTGGGTCCACCGCGATGACTGTACACAAGCAGCTATACAGACACAGGCAGTGCGTTTCAGCCGACGGGACAAAATGTCAGCCCCCTGGAATTCAGTGCGTTAACTCATCTATTGCTGGTCCCTAATATCTCAGCGTACACCCCCACACTTTGGGCATGCCAGATTTTCTTCTGGTCTCACCTGTCTTCTAATTCCCGCCTACGCCCCAGGTTGTAACCTAACGTACACCCATCCCCCGAGTGGTTCATCCACCAAAATTAAGCAGTCACGCTACCCGTGAACTATGAAAAGAGCCAAGTCGTTTGCCTTTTGGGAATGGTATCAGCCAGGGAGGTAAAAGTTGTGCGACACAGAAACTGTTGAGGCAAACTCTGCAATTGATTAATGGTGGCCTCCGTTTAGCTGTGGGGGCTGGAGAGGAGAGCAGGTGAAATGTTCGCATTGGCAGCACACAAACGGCAGCAATTTCCAGGCAGAGAATAATTGATAGTTAACTCCCAGAACCCAACACATGTCTCCTCTGATTAGGGACCCCCACCCCACACCACCACCTCATTCCACCCCAAAACTGTTACCACCATGTGCTCAACGTTCCTCTCAGGGACATTAACATTTGCCCACTTTAATCCACATTCGTCTGGTCCACCATCTGAACAAGAAATTATTCATGTTAGTGGGAGGAAAAAACATTCTCCTGTACTCTCACAGCCAGCATTCTTTGACTAAAATATTGCTATGTGCTGCTATGCATTTAACATACTGTACTAAGGAACTCCATTAATATAACTGACTTCTATTCTGAGTGAGAGACAATGTCTCTGTCTCTCTCCCTGTCTATCTAACGCACTCTCTCCGCCTCTCTATCTCTATCTCACGCGTGATGCTCTCAGAACGTAATGTACTTGCCGCCTATGCGTTTTGGCTCTGTGCTCTGATGACCACAGTAGCTATAAAGGGGTGAGAGAAATGGTGGGGGGGGTGGGGCATGGAGGAAGCAGAGAAAATAGATCCACACAGGCAGTAGGGACCTTTTCCACATTTCCACGCCAGCCCACATGGGCGCAGTCTTATCTTTTTGGTGGTATAAACAGTGGTACGCTCTCTAATATACTGTCGTCGCTCATGAGCCCGAATAGGGTTGTGGAGGCCAAGGAGGCGCCGTTACATCAGAGAGATACACACACACAAACATCCAGCCAAATTGCATGTGTGCTCATGTCAAGCCGCCAGCCGCCAGAGAGAGTGAGGCTCATTCCGCCAGCAGTGATTGCAATTCCCTTGGATTGTGGAAGCCTTAATGGTCACACAAATCATTAGCATACTCGCCAAAATGGTACAGGGTTAACGTCAGAGTCTTAACTGCCTCATAGATCATAAAGACCCTTCTTCTTCTTTGCACACAGGCCGTTATCCACTGGCCTGGCGAGCCAGAACCAACGACTCGTCCATGCATCGCACGCACATTAGAACGATTGTTTGGTCAAGATTAAGCAGGCTCGAAAAAAGTGTCAAAAAAAGTGTCAATGAAATGAAGTTATTGAATCACAGTGCAGTAGGCGTGAAGTGGCATGGAGGCCGACAGGTTGATTCGAACGTGTTGATTTGCCCCGTGAAGGCCCGCCTTTATGGGGCACTGATTGGCCCGCCTGAATTTGGGCGACTATCTAATTCCTCTACCTGGTTAATCCAGACCCACCGGACTGTCTAGTCGCACGCGATGCGTGAACGATTCGTTGGTTCTGGCTTGCCAGGCTATGTGCCTTTGTGTGGTGCAGGATTGGGAAGTAGAGATCCTCTTCTTCATTTCTAGATTTGGAAAGATCCTCTTCTTTCTATTATACTTTTATATACGCATATCATTTGTACAAAACATCCAGTACACCTTCCAACATTTACTCTGATGGAGTTTTCTGGGAAAATGCTTGGCACTCTGAGGGTTAAAATAAGAAAAAGCACACATATTTCAGTAACCAAACCCTCCATATCTCTATTGACGGCAAGCCAATGTGACAAGTCACAGAATTTGTGCATCTTGGCCACAAATTAACAGCCTCAAATGATGGATCCGCAGCTGTAAAACATAGAATAGCACTAGGCTGGCAGCCTTTGTAAAAAACAACTCCTTACATCAAAGCGAATCCCACTCCACATCAAAAACAAAATCTACAATACCTCCATCCTGCCTGTAGTGTTATACAGCCTTGAATGTGTACACTGGACCAAAGTTGTGCAGTATAATCAAAACATTCCAAAACCACATGATGCGATGGATGACAGGACACCGCTTTTTAGACCACATAGAAATGAAATAACTCCACAGACTAATCTCACTCAAACCAGTAATGACAATAACCAAAAGCAGAACCCTTAAACTATATGGACACACCAAGCAAACCCAAATAGGTCTGGCAAAACTCTGCCTTGAAGGATTAGTGGTCAGCCAGAGAAGTAGAGGAAGACAACCCCAAAGATAGCGTGACAACATCTAAAATGGTCAGGACTTCACCTTCCAACCCTCAACAGAACTGATACTGGACCAGAAACTCTGGAGAAGGCTGACCCATGAACTATGATGATTTCAGTAAAGATGGTAGCACATTGTCAAGAGCATACACTCAACACAGCAACATGCTTGGGTGAATACTGTCACCATTACTCTATCCACACGTTTCTATATCATGTGTTGGATGTAATGTGTTTTTCATGGCTTTCGTCGTGAGCGAATTACATGCAATGACAACAAAGATTCTGTGATTGTGCGACTACATTTTCGCAAACGATAGTGGGTCACATTTTGTCAATGGTGGTGAGTTAATGTTTTAAGGAAATGGAGCATGAAATGTCATCACCCCCGGTGTATCTACAGTTATGGATATCTCCAGTCCCAAATCAACCAGCTACACGTGCACGTTCATGAGCACTATATCAGAGAGCTGAACGCGATGAATACCGGTCTCAACTGTGTTATCACTGTGTGATATTTTTACTTCCATTGCACCTCCGTTTGGGAGCAGTTGAAAAATCTGCATTTGTAGTGGGAGTGCGGAGCAATTTCTTGAAGATAGAAGGCCTAATATGTAAAAGAAGATAGACAGCTGGATAGATTGGTCTGATAAAAAGGGCACTTTATTTAGTCACACATACATAAATGTACAGTGAAATTCTTCCTCCGCATTTAACCTGCAGTGCAGCTCCCAGGGGCCAACTTCAGGTTCTGAGCCACTGCCTTGGCTTGTTTTGCTGCATTAATGAACATAGATCAAATACAGCCAAGAAATCAGATTTCTTCTTTTGAGGATTCCTGGGGGCGGCAATGTACATGCTTAACATCAATTAATCATCAAATGTGGTACGCCGAAGAATTTGCTACGTCACAAATTCCACAATTGCAAAACTAACCGAAATCTGGGAGGACCTCAAAATGCCCACATGACGCAAATAATGTGAAGCAACCACAAAACAGAATAGAGTTTTAAATGGTCTACTATGATTTCCCAAGCCTATCATAAACAAAGAAACCCTTTTAAAACATGATTTTTCATGTCACCCCATCTTTAAGAGACGTTTGTCCCCCAGGTAAGCGGTTCAATGACACGAGCCAACAATGCGCCAAGGGCACCAAGTACTGGCGCATCTCCGTATTAATTAAAGGAAAAAAGAATGGTGTTGACATAACACACTCTAGCACGCGGCTCATCAAAGATATTATTTGGTTAAGGCGTGTAATTACTTGGCCTGTTGGGCATCGCAGCGAGGCACACTGGCGACATGAGGTTCCCCTCGGACAGCGCGCGCCTTAAACGTCGGCTAACGATGATGAATGCCAGCGATGGCAGCTTGGAAAGACTCTCGCCGGCGCCGCTCAGTGCAGTGCGAACGTGATCGTGCGGGCAGTGGCCGTGCTCCGTGGGGATGTGAGGAGCGGTGAAGGTTGTTTGTGTGTTTGTGAGTGTTTGCGCTGTGTGTATTTGTCCAGACATGTCCGTTTTTTGTTTGTTTGTGTGTGTGTGTGTTTACTCTCGTGCCTCCGTCGGCTCGTGTCAGTACACCATGCGCCCGCTGGTGCAGCATATGAATGTGCACGGATTGACATTTTGACAAGTCGTTGACCGTTGATTGATGTACGCCCCGGCGTGCGTCTGCCCGCCTCGCGCATGGCAGCCATGAAGGGAAAGTCTGGCCCATTTATCAGCATCTTTAATTACACCATGGCAGTGCAGAGCTGCTCGGACCCTGTTAGCCCAAAGGAAGTCACACTATTGTGTATGCTGCACCTGACCAAAGCAGCTGATCCAACACGCTGGGTTATTATTTCCGGCAACTGATAATGTATGATTTATGAATTAAAAATGCCTTCCTGGGTGAGCAACACATTGGAAGTTAAATATGTGTTCTGAAGTTAAGGAAATGTTCTGAAATCACTTGTCACATGGATGATGTTTCTATAAATCTAGCATCCAGTGTAAACTTGATATGATAATCCCACAGCACCTCTCTTATTTCACAACTGTAAAAGTATCTTGGTTCAGTCCATTTTACCATTTTTTTTTTTTTGTAAGTTATTTTTTCCGCCGTAGGCGCCGTTTTTCCATCTTTATTGGATAGGATTAGTCGGAAACTGGGTTGAAGAGATCGGGGGTAGACATTGCAGACAAGCCGACGAGCAGAGTCGAACTCGCGGCACTGCGGGTGCTGCGGTAGACACAGCGCCACTAACATGAATGGGGTTGCGTTAGGTGCGGTGTCCATAATCACTCGGCCAACGCGGACCCCCATTTTGCCGTTTAGGTCAGCTAATAACTTCAAGTGTCTGTGTTATCTTCACATACATATTTCAATTTCTCTGAAAATATAATTTGATGATGTTTTCCAATGAATTAACCAAGTAGAATTGCTAAAAAAAAAAAAAAAAAAGAAGAAGCGATCTAAAAGAAATTACAACCCAGGCTATGACTTCACAAGGAAGTCTCCCCAGCAGCTTACTATGGTAATAACATACAAGTTGATGGACCATATCTTACAAGGGAAACAATCTGTTGACAAATCTCAAAAATACATTTTAGAGGGCCCTTGAGCTGACTTGCGCAGCATGTGGCGCGGGTTCACAATGAGCGACAGGGGATTAGTCCGAGAAAACGGGGCAGAAAAAAATGCGGTTGAAGATGAGCTTGGCTTGGTGAGAATCATCTGAGGGATTACAAAGTTATCCACGTCGTTGCACTGGTGCACCGTCTTCATGCTTCACCAAATGCACCAAATATTTACACAGGTTTGCTACGACGAGGATTAGACCCAGAGAACACAGCAGAAAGACCCCCGGTTTGTGAAGTTAATTGAAAATTTCCAGCTTTAAAACATTTTTGGAGTGGTGAAAATCAGAACCAAACCTTTACTCCCCCTACATATGCAACACAGCTGGAGGCGTGTCCACCTCAAATCCCAGCTACACATATAGCCCATAGACGGCAGTGCCGACTAGTCTCATACCGACACCCAGCATCATCTAATCTAATTTATTAGTACATGGTTTGACAGAATGAACGCCATTCAGAAATTCAGAGTTACGTCTTGCTGTTGCTGTATATCCTCGGTGCCAAGCCACCTATAATTGTATTGACAAATCCATTGCGTGTGTGTATGGGTATGTGTGTATGCTTGCTTTTTAATGGGTTGGGAAGGTTCTGGTTGAATTGTTCCTTTTAATTTTGTTGTTTTGTTTACCAGTGGCGCTCCGACGCCACTTCAATTTCCTGGGATTGACGGTAGAGGGCGCTATGCCCGTAAGGCGCCTGTCCCACGCATGAAGCTGCGCGTTAGAGTAATGCTAACCACTAGCACCTGTAGCTGTCATGAGCCGCTCGTCCACGGGCGGCACCCAGGCACCAGGTTCGTCCGTGGACCGCACCAGCACAGATGGCGCATACCGATCTCGTCTCCGGAGCGGTTCCGTGATTGGCTGCTCCCCCCTTCTTAAGGGGGCTTCGGGCGCAAGTCCGACGCAGCGTCCAAGTTCTTCCTGGGTCAGTACTAGGTTGACATGTATGTTTCAGATAGCTAGTGTGCTCCTGTGTCGTCGCCTGCTAGTCAGTTAGCCATTTAGCCAGTTAGCCGTTTGGGTAACCTGGAGCTATCTTCAACTACAGGATCGACCTCTTCCACCTCCGGATCGAGCCTGCCGGTCACGGGCCAACAACCGGAGATGAGTACTCACACCAAGACTCTTATGATATGAACATTGTTTGTTTACTGTGTCCAGAGACTCGTTTACCTGTACACTAGTGATTTGTTTATTCCATTTTTGCACAAGTGTGTGCTGCAATTGTTTTGTGTTTGCTCCTTGATTTTCTGCATCCAACCTTTTCTCTGAGTCCATATTTATTCATATTAGCTATACGAATCATAACAAGAACAATGCCAAGTCAATTGAGACACAAGGGTAACTACAACAGGTTGTCGTGTGAGTGAATGCCTACGTCTTCAACCCAGTTTCCAACTAATTACCTGCGCCGGGCGGAGCAGGTTATGTTTTCACTGAACCACTGAAAAAAGTTGAGCACGGATCTGGATGAAATTGCTGGAAGTGACGAAAGAAAGAAGTGATTCCATTTTGGTGCATTTCGGTAGCCTATAATTAACAATTCTCTGCATGAAAAGTGTTATATAAATAAAGTTTGATTTGTTTTGATATCAACGGGTGAAGGTTAGGTTTAGGGTTTAGGCACAGTTTTGCAATCTCTGAGTGCTTCTATTGTTATCAATAAAACGCGCTTAGACAGGAAAAAAACAACATTCTTTTCAGCTAATAATATAAACGATTATATATTACAGAATTGTTTATCCATTGGCTGGCAGTTTAATCACAGCTTAATCTAGACTCAATCGTTTCCACCTTCATGCATGCATCTTGCACCTTATGGGGGAGGGAGTGTGTCTAGTGGGTGGACTAACCCAAATTTGCTGGCCTGCGCTGCAAAGACAGTTTAATTATGACACTTGAATCTTTTGGTTTCACGAAATTCACAAATTCAAATCTGTAATTGTTTGTGAACTAGATGGGATTTCATTACCAGAGTTCATTTCCGCAGCTTTAATCTGGCACAGTTGGGCCAACAAGCGCTCAACTACTTTCAATCTCCCTTCAACTCTTTCTCATCCTTTCCTCACACACTCACACACGCTCAGACAGAACTGCAAGTGCAAGTAAGTGTGCATGTTCCCACCATCACTCTGCATGTTCTTTTTTTGTAATTTTAACGCTTGTTACTTTATCAAACTCATTATTCAAGTTCCCCCCGCAGTTGTTCAAGGGAACATTTTCAACTGTCAGCTTTTTAAAAATGGCCCTCAGCTTTTTCGCCGCACTGTTTCAAGAGGTGGAAGTTCACACTCCTTCCTCCGCTCTTCTCGCCGCGTTCACTCGCTAATACACGGTACAGGACGGTACAGGCCAAGGGGCTGTTGGGATGTAAACACTCAAACGGAAGTTTTATTCACCGAACGCAGTGTTCCTTAGCGTGCCTTTTGGGCAACAGCCCTCAAGCGATGGGGGGCTGGTGTCGAAGAAGCAACATTTAAGTCTTTTCTTTTTTTGCGTGTGTCTAACGGAAAAAAAAAACGAAAAACGACAACAAAAACATTCCATCGCGAGGAGCTGTCTGGCCGGGAGAGAAAACAATAGGAAAATAAGAATAAATAACAGCGGTAATAGCGCGGGAGGTACCAGGAAGGTGTCGTCCTCGGGCTCACACTCGGCTCTGCCAAGAAGAAAAGTGCTGAGTCGGAATTCCGAAGACTTAAAAAATCTGCATCCTCAACTCCGCCTCGACCGGCGCTGCCAGCCAACTAATGAGGTTCCACTTCAACTTGCCCCCGCAGTCTGCCACAGCTGGTAATCAAACATAACGCCTGATTTAGGCTTTTTCACACACTATATG
>OMKY01050491.1:0-13112 GCA_900302395.1 Bregmaceros cantori | reverse complement strand
AGCTGCTAGCGGGTTCTCCGCTGACAAATGGTATCTGTGTGTGTGTGTGTGTCTCTCTGTGTACGTGTCTGTCTATGTGTGTCTATTTGTGTGTTAGTTTGTGTTTCAGTGTTTGTCTGAATATGTGTGTGTGTGTGTGTGTGTCTATGGTGTATGGTTAGAGTGTGTGTGTGTGTGTGTGTGTGTGTGTGTGTGTGTGTCTATGGTGTATGGTTAGAGTGTGTGTGTGTGTGTGTGTCTATGGTGTATGGTTAGAGTGTGTGTGTGTGTGTGTGTGTGTCTATGGTGTATGGTTAGAGTGTGTGTGTGAGTGTGTCTATGGTGCATGGTTAGAGTGTGTGTGTGTGTGTGTGTGTGTGAGTGATGTATGTTTAGTGTGAGTGTAAAAGAGAGGTTCTTTGGTGTTTTCAGGGAGAATAGTATTACCAGCAGCTTCACACTGGGCAGAGATTCATGCGGAAAATTCAGGAACAAACACATTGACAGGATTGAAGACCTCCTGGGCCGAGTCTCTGTGTGTGTGTCTGTCTGTCTATTTGTGTGTGTCTGTGTGTGTGTGTGTGTGTCTGTCTGTCTATTTGTGTGTGTCTGTGTGTGTCGTGACAGGATCCCAGGAAGTGTACTATTAGCAGCTAGTTGCATTAATTACACTGTGAGTGTCTCACATTTGTTCAGATGAATACCATATTATCTGTTTTCCAGTGATATTTGAACATTAAAACTATGATAATATTTAAATATAGATCTATTATCCATGCCCACCCTACGGAGTTACAATAAATCACAATGAAATCCACCTTGAAACCAGCAACAGAGCAGGAGCTGTCGGTTATTTCTGTCTTTCATTTCTTTAATTATTTTATTTTCCGTTCCTCCGTGAAGCGATCTTGGGTTTCATGAAACGCACTATATAAATCCAAGTTATTATTATTATTATTTTTTTTTAAATTATTATTATTATTGCTCCCTATATTTCAACCTGTCAGTTTGATCCGACTGGCTGTGTGTGAATAGACTCAGTTAAATAACATCTGCTTAAAGGTCCGTGAAAAGTACCTCTGTTTAGTCTTGTACAGAGAGAGAAAGGTGTGGGTGTGTGTGAGAGGCACAGTGTGTGTTTCTGTGTGGGTGTGTGAGCGAGAGAGACACAGTGTATGTGTGTGTGTGTGTGTGTGTGTGTGTGTGTTAGAGAGAGGCACATGTGTTCGTGTGTGTAGTTGGGTAAGTGTTTAAACATGCAGCTCCACTCACTCAACTCATAGTGAAGTCAGCGAGGTGTTCAGCGTTCTAACGCCATGCTAACGTTCAGCCTTCTAACGACATGCTAACCTTTAGCATTCTAATGACATGCTAACGGTCAGCTTGCTAACGCCATGCTAACGTTTAGCCTTCTAACGACATGCTAACGCTTAGCCTTCTAATGACATGCTAAGTGTCCACTGTAGCGGCTTTAAGGCTAACTGAATCTAATCTAAATAAAATCACTAATTATTCATCATTTGTACTATATTTATGAGGTTTTATTGACATTGGATTAGTGTTGTAATTAAGTTATTGGGGCCAACGAGCCAGCTAGTTAAGGTTAGGTTAAATTTTAGGTAGGAAATTTTAAGTAGGTAGGAAATTGTGTTCATATACTGTAGTGTTCATGTTATTATTTAGAGTCCAGATTACAAGCTACTTGTAGTGTCTGAGTAGCCCCTTTTACAAACCACATCCTGCATAATGGGTTGCATCTTTGGTGTTTTATTATGGATTGTTAAATAAACCTAAACCTTGAAGACGATAAGATAACAAAGCATTTTTAGGTTCCGCCTTCTGTGTTTTTGCTTTACTTGGTATGCAAAGTGAGATGGGTTTGATCACATTTGAACTAATTCATTTACATATTAGTCGATATAATAATAATAATTATTATTATTATTATTTTTTACGTTTTGCAACACATAACCAACAGAACACCCTCTCTGGTTAGACACCTGCATTCTGAAGCCTATGTATTCCGAAATGCTTTTTGGCATCTCATTTGCCGCGATGTAAAGTGCGAATCCAAAAAAACGATCCGCTTATTTTGAAAACCCTAACCTAACCCTAACAAAATAAGCGGATCGTTTTTGGATTCAAACTTTACCGCAATGGAGTTATTTTGGGACGGTGAGCTGGTAAAATGGAAAACTCCATTATGAAATTACACCACGTGTATTTCCCTAGAAAGTACATATATTTTACTCTATATTACATATTTTTAATAATTGGTGAATTAACGTAATTTTAACATACAGTGTTTCTCCTTTTTTGAGCAAAAACAAACAGCAATCATTTTAGAGACATTATTACCAATTTAATAATAAATAATTTGCTGAGATAGTGTTCAAACAGTCACAGTGGAATATTTACATCATAAATTAATAATAAAATAAAAGCAGTTTAACAAATATTAAACAGCATAAACATTAAACAACATGAAATAACAATAACAAAATAAGAACAATGTAAAACATTTTATCTGCTCCCTAAATAAACTAAATGCAGAGTTGTGGAGGAGTTTCTTTAGATTCCTATTGTTACTTTTTAGAAACCTAAAAGTTGGTCAATTGTAACAATTTATTTTCTATAAAATGCAGATGTTCAACTCATAATTTAGTCTGAAACCATACCCAAATAAAATACATTAAACCATTTGGAAGAAATGAAGTTGAGGTTGTATTTGCTGACGTAATCCCAAAGTGATCCCCACTTTCCAATTCACCATATACTTTAATGTTTTCCATTGTTTTTCATGCACTTAATCGGGTGCATGATTTGAACAGCATCAGTTTATGGCAAACACGTTGTTAGAAATTATTATAAAGTAATCAAAATGTAACCTCTTTCTAAACCCTGACTAAATGTGCTATGGGAGTGTTTCATCCTTGAAAATGTGTGTTCAGGTTGAAAAGGGTTGATGAGTGAAGACAAAGTTGGACAAACAATTAAGGAGAGAGATACATTAAATAATTCTTTCAATAATTATGATTAAAATACACTAAAATTGCACATTTCCTAACAATAAGACCTGTACTCATATGAGTTCATGCGTAGATTGCTGATCACCACGCATCTTGGAAATGTTTGAAAATTGTGGCAAAATTTGGACATCTTCAACTGAAAGAAATACATAATTTGATGGTAAAAAATTGATAAAATGTTTAGTCCCATTATTTTGAAAAGGGTTAGGATAACGCCCAGGTCCATACAAATGGTTAAATGATGTTGCAGGGGCTAAGATTTGTGAACGTCTTTAAATCCTCCACAATATGTTTTGTGGCAAAGATGTGATAAGACATACCTTTAGAAATGGAAAACCTCCTTAAACAAATTTTCCGCCTTGCAAGTAGAGATCATGCTCTGAAGCGGACCTCCATGATATCCAACCAATTCGTCGACTAATGACTTCTATAATGTAACTAATGTACTTTTAGAATAATTGTTAGTTGCAGACCTATTCATGTGCTGAGGCAGCCACTAATCAACATGTTTCTTTTCAATACACGCAGTTTCAGTGCCAAAGACTTTCACAGAAGGCCGATAATAAACATGTTCGTTGTTGCCAAAAGTGTCTTTTAAAGACGTTTAGTTGGTTAAATGAAAATGAAATGAATGGTTAAATAACAATTGAGACAATTGTATTAAAACATTTTTTAAAATGTGAAAATGCATAAAACAAATACTGGCACGTGCGCACGTTCACATCTGGCGCTATCGGAACCCCGGCGCCAACTAGCGGCACCCATATTAGATTGTTGAGATAGCTGATCGAAATGGGGGGGTGCCTCACATTGGGTTCGTGGGGCTAACATAGTTTTGCAGTGCACACCTGGAGGAAAGACGTGTTTTTAAGTGAGTTCTCCTGTAAAATCATCATTGGTTGCTTTTGCAATGTGCAACAAAGCCAGTGGACCTGCTGTCGGGGCCGGACGTTGGACGTGTTTTCAACTCGGGCTTTGGAAATTTGGCGGGCGACAGATTAACTTGGATGTTGATGGTGCGTGACGGAGGGGGAGACACAGCTCTCGGTTTGATGTTTAACCTGAAGGAATCAGTCTGCCGTTACAGAAGCCTGGAATATACTTCACACCGCTAGCACCGCAAAAGAAAACACAAAAAGGAACCTGCCGATGCTGATTACATTTTAACCTAAAGACAACTAGAAACACTCAGAGAGTGCAAACCTTTGCCAAGTCCATAGGGTCAATTATGGAAGATTTTTACAAATATTGAATTGTTCCTTGGGGCGATACCTACCTATGATAAAACGTAATTGTTCCGTTGGGCGACCTATGAAAATAAATCATGACAATCTGTCCATAACCTCTCAGGAGTTTTGTTAAGAATCGAGCAGATCATTGCTATATGTAAAAGGATTGTTCCTTTTTACAATTTTTGTAAAAATGTCATGAAAATCCGTCAACAACTTTTGGAGTAATTTTGTTCACTACCAAACAAGCAAATAAACATAACCTCCTTGTGGAGGTAAACAGGGAACCCCGTTATGCTGTTATATTTGAACCCGAAGGGGCAGGATATGAATGGATGAGGAGAAATCCACAACAGATCAAATCTTGATTATTATTAAGCCACAGTTAAGCATGTCATTCTCGGTGTGATGATGAAGAAAATGTGTTTTATTTCCAGTAATAGCACACTCAGAATAGGAAAGTTTGACTTTCCCAAAGAGCTATTGAGTTGCCTGAAAGCAATAATTTGCCATCCTCCACAACAAAAACATTTGAACAGATATCTCCCTACGGTAGCTTAATGCAAATTAATGAGTTTCACTCCATGTTACACATGTACAGGCAAGCCCTGTACTTTGTCACAAAATGGTTAACTTTTTCATTTTCACACTGGTTTGACCAATTTGTTATTCTTATTTTAGTTAGGGTTAGGGTATTGGATGGACCCTAACAAAATACGTTTTTTGGATTCACACTTTACATCACGGAAAATGATACACCAAAATTCATTTTGGAATGCAGAGGCTTCGGAAATGCAGGCCCGTAACCAACAGAAAATATCACAGTAGGACCATTTGGTTTACTGCGGAAAACACTGTATTTGTACAGTAACTGCCGTAAATCGTATCCAATAAAGATGAAAAACTGAAAAAATAACACAAAAAACCCTGTAACTCTTCCAAGTGACTCCTAGTGAATTTTGGTGGAGCCCCTGGGAGCCCCCGCTTAAGAATTGAGGGTGAAGACTGTTCTTTTGATGGTGTGCGCACAAATAATTTGCTCGGTAGCTAGCTTATTTAGCTTAGTTCACCCAACTTTTTTTGTAGCCCACAGACCGCACAGAATTAAGCTAATTAGTTTAGGGAATTTAAGCTATCTTAGTTTAGGGAATTTAAGCTATCTTAGTTTAGGGAATTTAACCTATCTTAGTTTAGGGAATTTAAGCTATCTTAGTTTAGGGAATTTAGGGAAAAAGTTAACCATTCCTTGATGACAACGAGTACTTGCTCAGACTGGATGTGATGAGGGTGTGGAGTGTATCGAGGCAGAAACTCTAGGCCGCGCGCGTGGCGCACAGTGAACGTCAAGCACCGTCTGGCGCATTCTAAGTCCCGGATGTGACTGTCGCCGGTCAGCTGCTGTTGGTCATTATGACAGACGTGGCTTTGTGTCCTTGCATGGCCTCAGTTTGCATCCGCACGTGCGACGCCACATCGTACTGTACCCCCACGCCGTAGCCGAGCCCAGCGTATCCCGCGCGCGCCGCTTCCTGATCGTACAGATGCTCCAACGAGTATCCCGTCAGCGCGTAAGTCGGCTGTCGTTCCTGCCCGGCGTAGACGGAGGGGCTGCTCTGGGCTTGTGGAGAGGAGAGGTCGGTGTTCATGTAGTCTTTGACGAGAGAGAGGCCTCCTCCGCCCGGAGGCCGCGCCGCTCCGTCGGAGCTCGGGCTGCTCATGCGCGAAACGGACACTGGGCTGGCGGTGTTCTCGTGATCGTCGCGCAGGATGGCGGCGGCGAAGTGCGGGCTGTGCGCTCGGACGTGCTGCTGCAGGAGGAGCCGGCTCTCTTCCTCCTTGATCATCTGCTGCGTGGCACGGATCAGCGTCTCCATCTTGCTCGCGGCAGTTTCCTGCGGACTGGCCCGGAAGTGATCGCTGTGGTACCGCTCGCCGGGATCGCTGACCGAGCCGCTGCCTGTGCCGCCATCTGGGGAACTTACGATGCTCTCCTCATCCCAGTGTCCCCGTCCTAATCGTAAAGATACATGATTTTAGAGATGTTAGTTTGAAGCACAGCCCAACAAATTTGATCAAATTCTTTGTGAGAAGTTTGGTGAAGTTCGGATGCGTCTGCAACTTACATTTTGATATTCAACTAATTTAGTGCCAAAGACGCGTTGTCACTTCTTTGGGTTTTATTGCCAAATTTTAAAAAAGATACCTCTATCTGACTGCCAGAGGGCGCCATACACTGACTTTGGGGCCATATATAGGGAGCGTATAGGCGGCGGCATAGATTGCCACCTGGCGGCCACCTTCAACAATTTACCCACATTTGTTCGGGATTGTGTCAGAAATCAGCAGTTTTTAGCAGGGCTTTGAACCAATGTTTTTTCCCAAGCGTTTCGTTCCGAACAGAAACAGAATTATAGCGTTTCCGGTTATGTGTTCCACCAATAAATTGACGTTCCTGAACCGGTTAGAACAAAAAAATATTGTTCCCGGAACGGTTAATTTCATTCCTGTCAGCTGTTTAATGCTATGTAATATTTGTTGCGGCGAACCCCCAGCGACTCGCTACAGAGGCCTGCTGGTAGCGCTCTACAGCCGAGGTCTCGTTGCGTGTCGGGGCGAACCCACAACAACACGCTGCAGAGAGTCCTGCAACGATTCCTACTTCACTGCTGCATCGTAGATTTTATAAATACTCTTGTTTTATTTCTGAAGTTATCCCCAAGTGCACTCCTTTGAGGAACGAAATAAAACCGGTATTAACCGGTTACCATTATTTTTAAATAAGTGTTCCTGTTCCGGAACATAAAAAATAATAACGTTTCCGGTTTCGTTTCCGTTCCCTGGAAAATACTAAAAGTTCCCGGTTTTCGTTTTCGTTCCTTGAACCGGTTCAAAGCCCTGCAATTGAGAATGTAGTTGAATGCAAAACAAATAAAAGGAAACGCACAAAGCAAATCAAACCCGCAAAGCTGCGGGTCAAAATGTCAACGGCGACTCAAAAGTAAAAAGTATCTCAAAAGTCTAATTCACTCCAAAGTCTGAACATGTTCCAAAGGAGTAGGAAGAAGTCAGGACTTATGTTTCCTACACCTACCTAGGCGCTGCACACTCGCTCCTCATAACTCACGACAGTGCGTGTGCTGTGAACTCAGCCACAGACACAATTTGGTATATGTGCTGGATGCAGTGGTCCAACAGACTGCACCACACAGCCAGAACTGCAGTATCATTCTTGAGTAATTGTTTAGTAGGAAGATGAGAAGGTTAATTAATGAGATATGTCAAAATACGTGTGTCTGACAAAATACGTGTGTCAAATTGTATGTTTTCCAATGGCTGTGTCTTTTGTGTTTGTTGTGTGTGTCTGCGTGAATGTGTCTTTGTTTGTGTGTGTACAACATTGTGTATACTTTGCATGTGGCTGTGCTTCTGGTTTGTTGTTGTGTAAGTCTGTCTGTGTGTTGGTGTGTAAAGTGTGTGCTTGTGTGTCGTGGTCTTTGCCGTCCCACCACCTGCTGTCAATGTTTATTGGCAGCTGCTCCCGTCCAATGTGTGTGGTATCTAGCTGTCACCTGCACATTATACCAGAGCGAGTGTGTCTGTGTGTGTGTGTGTGAGGTGTGTGTGTGTGTGTCTGTGTGTGCGTGTGTGAGGTGAGTGTGTGTGTGTGTGTGTGTGTGTGTGCGTGATGTGTGTGTGTGTCACAGCCAGGCAAGGTCGTGGTGCAGGCGTCAATGTCTCTATTTTAAGGTGTGTGAAGTGTTGTTGCAGTGACTGTAGCTTAGCGGCGTTCACCTTTCACTCTGGGTCTGACAGAGGTTGGCCTTTAATGTTATGCACATTGCAAACAGAGCTGTGATTAACCAATGAATCAATTACAAACAATTATTAAATTTGTTGGCAACTAATTTATTTGTATTTTTTATTTCTATATTTTAAAATGTTTCTCCTGACAAAGACAAAACAACAACCCCAAAACAAGACAAACACCCATACATCCTATCATGATAATTCCACTAGTGTTCATGATCCAGGGTTCAAGCCATAGCTCTCTTTATTGTCTATTCAGAGAGTATCCATTTGATAGTTCTCCAACAGTTGCCAACTAATTTGTTAATCAAAAGAAGTTAATTGTTTCATAATTCATTGCTTGTTCTGTCTTGCATACTGAACACTGTGTGTCCCCATACCGACACAAACAATACAATAAATAATAATAAGTAATCTTGGGTGAAAACAACGGTAATCTATGCTTGCGCAGAAGAGTAGGCTTTCCAATGCTTATATTAAAACGGTGTAAAATAGTGCGCAAGAAATGGAGATGGTGACGATTCATTTATGATTATTGTCGCAGATTTTGTGCCATGACACTCTCCTATTGTTCCATGTACATTGAATTAGAAAATGTTAAATGGATGTTGTTTATAATTTATAGTATAATTGATATCACAAGACTTCAGGTTGGATGACTTGGCGAATAGATGCGCACCTGCACTACACATACACCAAGAAAACGTGTTTTTTTTATTGTTGATTGTGATTTAGAGAAACATTTCAATAATTTCAAAAATCACCAATTATAGACTATTAATATGAATTGTTGGTTGTAGGTCTGAGAATGCTGTGTGTGTGTGTGTGCGTGTGTGTGTGTGTGTGTGTGTGTGTGTGCGTGTGTGTGTGTGTGTGTGTGCGCGCGCGTGCGCGTGCGTGTGCGTGCGCGATCCCTGTCTGTCCCACGGCATTTATTTTGAACATCCCCCTCGGGAAGCTCCTCCTGAATGGGCGGGCGGGGCCGGGAGGCAGCCCACCCTGTGTGGTGGGATCGTCCCCACGCTGCTCTCTGTGGGAGTTCCACACACAGCGTATTACACCTGTCAGGCTCTCAGAATAACTCACTCAGCCATAAAATCCACTCTCCTTTTTAAAAAATGGATCAATCACACAATTACATTCATTTTTATTTTGGTTTGTGAGACTGATTTTTTTGTTCAGCCCATTCAGGCTGTTTTTTTTTACAAGCTTTATTTATTAGGGTTAGTGGAAACAGGTGAAGATGGGGGGTAGACATGCGGGAAATACGTTGGTGGTGGGATTCGAACCACCGACTCACCACGCCATTAAGGCATATGCGTGCCTTCCAGTGCACTGCCTAACCGACTGAGCTACTGGGCAGCACGTGAGACTGAAGTTTGTTGTATTTGCTGACGCAATATGTCTACTTCATAACACAATCGGTGCTCATGATGCAGGGGATCTAAACCCTGCGTTTCATACACTTGTTTCAGTACACTGAAATATAGTGCAGTGTGCACACTGAACACCTACTTATTTAGTGCACACTCTAGTGGTTTGGTACTGTCTCGATTCAAACATGTCTGTTTAGCCCTCACCGGAAATGACGTGACGCCGATTCGGGACGTTTTGCAATTTATTGCAGCATTTGTTTGAGTTCTCTGCATGGGATTTTTTTGGTTACATCATATGGCTTGTCATGTCTTTTTTTGTTTGTTTCTGTTACAGTGAACTGAAATTTTACAAAAGTTTCAGTGCACACAAGCGCACCACCTGATACACGGCGCCAGTCTCTCATGTCAGTCTGAAGAAAGCTCCTCAAGGCAGAATTCTTTCAGCTGTCTGATGCTCGTGGAGTTTGCTGCCTACACAGACATGTTTACAGGCTGTTTCACCACAGACCTGTTGCAAACTACTATCCAACTTGTTGTTATAGCGCGCAACAAATTGTCCTGCACTGACAATTCTGGTATGCACCATAAACGAGCTATTTCAGGTGCAGGAGCCTGCCCCCCTCCCAGCATGTAGGATGAGACCGATGTCCCCAGACCTGAACGTTACATTTATAGGATTTACAGAAAGTGTACAATAATTACTTAAACCATTGGTCACCCAAATATGAAACTGCTGATACCAATGACTTATAATTCGTCCACACTCACACAAGATACGTCTGCTGAGACAACTCAACCTTGTCTTCTTCTCTCTTCTCAGTTTTGGTCGACAACTGGGAGGACGTCGTGGCTGTGAATGCATCACCTTGGAGCCCTCAGAGATGATTGTTGTGAGTATTAATCCACAGAACAAACCTTAGAAGACTGACAAAATGAATGTTTGCATACTTATCTTTAATATGTCTTTTAAAGAAAGAAAGAAAACTTTCTTAGTCCTATGGTCCCAATTTGGTGCCATAGGGCTAAGCTATACAAATATTTTATTTGGGACTCCCAAATAATAATAATAATAATCAAATGTGTTGGTTTTTAGTTTCTTTCATCTTCAAGATTCAAGATGAATTTTAATTTGCCATATTGCATATACATGACAGCAGTAAGGCCACATGGGATTTCAGTTGGACATGAAACAACTCTCTCAAGATCAACAGGTAGCAAACAAGGTAATAACTAGAGAAACATGTTATAAAGTGGCACTGGCCACTTTATAACATGTCAGCATATCAAGCAAGGCTGCCCTCTGCGTTCAGTAGCATCACTGCGTATGGGAAGAAACTGAGTGCACACACAGTCACAGACAAAAGGCTTATGTATCGACTCGGCTAAGATCAGGTAAGAAGAGCATATGTTAGAATCAGACTGAAGTTTATTGTCGTTATCAACGATACAACATCACAGACTAGGTACAGATGCCAGACACGGACAGTGCGACAAATATTTGTAAACAGCGTGTGTTTTCCTTTTAATGGAGTGACGACTTGCAACCTCCGAGTGCTTTGCATGTGGATTTCCTAAAATAAACGCACACATACTAGCATACTACCATACTAGCATACTAGCATACTAGCATACTAGCATACTACCATACTAGCATACTAGCAGACATCAAAAACATTTCCCCTCCAGACAAACGGAGCACTGTCCTTGACTTTGTACATACGGACGAACAACAATTTGTCAACAGCACAGAGTCACACACACTCACAAAGGGAGGAAAGGGTGTGTGTGTGTGTGTGTGTGTGTGTGTGTGAGAGTCTGTGTGTGTGTGTGTGTGTGTGTCTGTGTGTGTGTGTGTGTCTGTGTGTGTGTGAGAGTCTGTGTGTGTGTGTGTGTGTGTCTGTGTGTGTGTGTGTGTGTCTGTGTGTGTGTGTGTGTGTGTGTGTCTGTGTGTGTGTGTTGATGTGTTCGGGGAATAGAGCAGGTTTGCTGCTCTCTGACGCCACACCACAGGACAATGCTGCCCATTCCTCTGAACCAAGCCATCGGCACTATACGTGTGCTGGATGTGGGTGTCTTACCGACTGCACAACAGAGCCAGCATGATCGTTGTGATTATTATTATTTTTTTTATTTTTTTACTTATTTTTTGGGCGCAAGCGTCGTTTTTCATTCTTTATTGAGAGATATAGTGAGAGGAGTAAATTGAAAACTGGGATGAAGAGTCGGGGGAGACATTGCAGAAAAGCCAGACAGGGGATTAAAACCCACGGCGCTGCTCAACCTATGGTCTGGGGGACGCGCTGTATAACCACTCTGCCTGTGCCGCCCCCAATCATCCTGATTTTAAAGTAAAATAAGATTTATTAATCTTCAATAAAAAAGGGCGTATTTGTTGTATTTTTTTCCAAAAAGGACATCACACTTCAACACACAATCAACATTGCAAAAGGGGCAGCATGGTGGTTAGCTTTGCTGCCTCACAGCTAGAAGGTCCTTGGTTCGAATCCCAACCCGGACAGTTCCTTTCAGTGTGCAGAAAACATGCACATGAGCCAGAGTTAGCCAAAGGTCTTTTTACTCATTTTTTTAGATACAGTACAAAAAGAAAATCAAAACAAATACAATAAAATAGAAAACAACAACAACAACCCACCGCACATCCAAAACACACACACAAAAAAAGAGGAACTCCGGTTCCACCTAGAGGTGGAGAGAGTCAGTCTGCCTCGAACAGACCATATAAAAGAGGTGGTCCAGCATTCAGCATCACACCGACCATCGGTAGCAGGTGGCCCAACAAAATCTGAGCTTTGCATAAAACTGTAACGTTGATTGTAAGATAGGTATGCTGGAACGCCAAGGGGGAGACTCACCGACTATATCTCAAAGGTCGTGGTGGGTTGAAGAATTCTAAAAATGGTCTCTATATTTTTAGAAATTTGTCTCTAGACCCATGAGATTAAGTAACACATCTCTGAGCCAGTGCGTGAATGTGGGCGGGCTGGCCTCCTTCCACCCCAACAACATTAAACGGCGTGCCAGTACGAAGGCTAATTTTCATGGGTTGATTAATCGTTGGTTGGATACTACATCTCATTATATGTAATTATTTCCACTCAAGAGGCTCTATAAGTATGTATAATGTCAGTATTACCAATAGTCCTTGTTCCAACCATTGACAGAAAATCAAATATCTGTGTTGATTGACGTGTGTTCAGCTCGTTTCTAAAACTGGATGTCGACGAACTTGACATGAAACCCTTTTGATGTCCGTACTTCAAACATCTTGAGGTCAGCTGGGACTTCAGGAAGTCCAGACGGCTCCGGGACTTTCTCTGAGCAGACCTCGGACCCGGCACCGCAGACACAGATGCTCGGAGTGTCTGTGTCAGGAGGTCACATTTCTCTGTCCCTTTCTCTCACTCTCTCTCTCTCTCTCTGTCTCTCTCTCTCTCTCTCTCTCTCTCTCTCTCTCTCTCTCTGTCTCTCCCACCAACCTACCCTCTCTCTCTTCCTCTCTCCCCATCTCTCTCCCTAACCCTCAGTCTCTCACCTTCACCCTCCCTATCTCAATCTCTCCCCCACAACCCCTCTCTCTTTCCCCCACACACTCTCTCTCTCTCTCTCTCTCTCTCTCTCTCTCTCTCTCTCACTTTCCTCCCCTCTCTCTCCCAACACCCCCTTTCTCCCCC
>OMKY01050485.1:0-12157 GCA_900302395.1 Bregmaceros cantori | reverse complement strand
CCCCTCAGATGATTTTGACGGATAGAATAACTCCCGAAGAAATCGTTATGCTATCAGTTGGTACTTTTAGCCGTCGTTACATTTGTTTGCTGTCTGTCAGGACTCGCCGTATGAATGATTTATTCCACCGCATATCCCTGGCTGACCTCTTCCACGACCCCATTTGATTGGCGTTCATTGAAAAACCCCGAAGGCATTATGTTAGACGGCTATTACTCTTATATTTCCACGTGATGTGTTTGGACTTCGGGGTTACACTCTTCTGTTAGATGATCAATGCAGCAACTGAATAAGCGTTGCATCTTCATCAATCATCACACTCCAGTTCTCAAACCGCAGGCCCTCTGCTCTGCTGTGTCCGATCTTTGGAATGTCCTGCCGACTCACCTGAGAGCACTGCAGTCAGCGGACAACTTGGCCCACTGCCCTTTGCCTGTTTCCACTATGTTGCTTTTAAGTACATCCTCCGGGATGTAACGTACAGTATAAATAAAATATATTATTACCGTACTGTTGGTTTTATGAGGAAGTAATGTTGTTTTTATCTTGTTCTCTACAGGTTATTGTGATGGCGTGCCGAGAGTTTGAAATGGGCAGGGTAAGAACATGTATAACATTTGTGCTACTGTATGTGCGCATGAGGGCTGCAAATTACAGCTATAACAATGAATGAATTGCTCAACGAGAGTGAGATTGACTAGGCACTTATAAACGCACCCTCCCCACATAGGCATTTCTGTTGTGTGTTCTCTCTTCTCGTCTTTCTTTCTACTGTCCAGCTGTATATGTCGAATGTTTGTATGCAGACACTGTCTCCAAGACATTTCTCCCATGGGAGACGATTAAATCTAAACTTGAGCCTTGAATACATTTTTATTTGAGTGTTGTGCTCCCCTAAAGGACACCACTCATTTACACACACACAGTCTGGTGTTGCACAATCAGACAAACACAATGCAAACATACACAAACATACATTCAGATATTCGGTTAAATAAAAGATCTTGTCTCCTCCATCTTTGTTAGCTTATTACATTGGTTTATCACATGAGTTTACTTGTTATCTTGATTGTATTGTTTGTCCTGCCTTGCGGCTTAACAGTGTTCAGTAGCCAACTATCCAAGAGAATGGGTGGGGCCATCATGCTGGGAATGGGGAATGGCATTTGAGCAACACATATTAACGACATTTCAGTGGAGGCCCGGGCCAATGAAGCAATTATTTGAATATTGTTCATACTGTCTAACCAAATAGCTAAAATATATCTTAATTCTTTTAAATGACATGAATATATATATATTTTTTTAAATGCCTTACAGTTTTGGTAGCATAATCTGCGACTGAAACTGTAGATGTATTTGGGAAAAAGAAGAAAAAATATTCCTGTCATTAATTAATTAAACATATTTGAATGAAGCGATTATTTGCTGCTGATTAATCGATTATTTATTAGTTGACAATCAAGTCAATGATCAATAATAATCGATTAATCAGTTATACTCTATTTACAAGAGCAAAGAGCTTGATGTATTTTATTTATGTATTTAGTTTCTGACCTGTGTTGCTCTAATGCCCTCATGTGTTCTTCTGTCGTAGAAAAAATGTGAGCGATATTTCCCCATGCTTGGGGAGGAGCCCTTAACCTTTGGACCCTTCAAAGTATCATGTGTAAGTAGACTAATAAACTGAACACCATCAAGTGGTTTTTTTTTCATGTTGAATTAGGATTGTACGTTTTTTTTGCCTAAAAAATAGAAATAAAATAAAAAATCTGAATAATGATATTTTTTAATCATTTTTCTTTTAAACAGGTTTTCATTTAAAATATAGCAAGTCAAGTCATCCTTGAAATTAATAGTTACCACAATCACTTAAGTTAAAGCAAAATCTGCTTTGACACCTTACTCCCACCCAAATTTTATTCTAAATTGATAAGGCACAGGCCTACATTGAGCTAAAAAATAATACATTAAATACATTTACCAATTATTTTTTTCTGTGCATTGTTTTCAGGAATCGGAGCAGCCCAGAACCGACTACTTCATCAGAACATTGGTGGTGGAGTATGAAAATGTATGTGTATGTACATATATGGTGGTACACTCATAAATTCCCAATTGTTTGAAAGAAAACACCACCAACCATAGACGCCGACTTTTGTTTTTGCCCGTGGGTGCCCGTGCACCCCACTACCCCGCCCCGCCCTCCTCCTCCCCAAATGCCACCGGCCGTTTAGAGGACTGAAAGTTGTCGCGGCATTGCGCCGACCGAAAAATACGTGCCTTACTAAATGAATGTCTTTGTCGTAAAAGACCACGTCAGTTCACATATGGAGGCAAGAGACGTAACACACAGGGACGAGGGCTGTTTTGGTGGTGTTTTCCTTTGGTGCTCTCTGTATTTTTAAATTTATATTTATTTTCCGCGCTATAGATGAGTTTACGTGCAAAATACAGACGGCTGGTATTTTGTCCCGCCGGGTGAAACACACTTCCTGTGTCTGTATAGTTGCCTGTGTAAAGTCATCGTAGTGGACAGAAGTGGCTCTATTTGTCACACAAAACCCAAGTTGTGGTCCAGTGTCCGTATTATGCCTCTAAGTGTATTTGGAATGACAATTGTTTATAGCAACTGGTCAAATAGGTTGGCACGGTGATGCACAAAACCTGGACCAAGAAATAAAATAAAAACTTGAGTTGTCGCACTCTTTCCCAACGCAGGAGGTCCGCAGGTTGACCCAGTTCCACTACATGAACTGGCCGGACCACGACGTTCCCAACTCCTTCGACTCCATCTTGGACATGATCTCCTTGATCCGAGAGTATCAGGACAAGGACCACGTCCCACTGTGCATACACTGCAGGTTAGGGCTGCATGGTTTTGCTCCAAATTTAAGAAATGTGTTTTTTTTCTATCATGGCGATATATTGTGGTTTCATAGTTGCGTTGTTCATTAGGGGGTGGGTAGTAGAGATGTCGGGTCGCACTTCGAGAACATTTGTACATTTCAAACTTTTTTTTTAAATGTTTTTTCCAGCCCATCCAGGCAGTTTTTTTACAAGCTTTATTTATTAGGGCTAGTCGAAACAGGTGAAGATGGGGGGAAGACATGCGAGAAATACGTCGATGGTGGGATTCAAACCACCGACTCACCATTAAGGCATATGCGTGCTTTCCAGTGTAATTCCGCTCCCTGCACACACAGCGGCGTGTGGTTGGACAGAGGAGCAGGGAGCAAGTATAGCAGATCCCTCGCGATGCCCGAGAGCCACTGAAGAACTCTCTTAGTAAGAGAGGGGTTAGAAGGCGGTAATCTCAGACATCGTCAAAAAACAAATACCGAATACCCGAACTCGGCCTCAAAATGCTGTACTTTCACTTTGAAGACAGCGAGCGGAGGAAGACGAGACTTCACAGCTTTTACATTTAAAGTGCGATAATCAGGTGAAAACCGCATGGCCCTTCCCATGTGGTTTTTGGATTGGCTCATCAATTATTGCCATTCATCATTCAGCCTTACTAGAGGTATACTACTTTAATGTCTCATCGCCAAAGCATTTCGAACCTGGTCCCAGGCAAGCCAAATCAGATTTCCTTTGAAGGCCCGCTCAATATTCTGTGCTGTACGAAAGATGAGAATATCT
Source organism: Bregmaceros cantori (assembly GCA_900302395.1). Lineage (NCBI taxonomy): Eukaryota > Metazoa > Chordata > Actinopteri > Gadiformes > Bregmacerotidae > Bregmaceros > Bregmaceros cantori. The sequence goes on along the minus strand of OMKY01050485.1, from coordinate 8,512 downwards.
ACAATCACAGCAGTGAATAACTGGGGTATAGTTGAATTTCATGGAGGTGTGTGGGGGTAGAGGGCAGAATACTGAGATTTGAATGGATGTCTGTGTCATGGTCTGGGGTGTAGTAGGTTTTAATGTGTCGGTATGCGGGTGTATGTGTAGGGAGTGCTATGGGGGTAGGGTTTAATAGGGGCCTCTGTGTTATTTGCGGGTGAGCATTGACCCGCTGAGCTGGCTGGGAGACGGGTTTGTGTGCAAGGGTAGATCTGCTGCCCTCTGGTGAGGAGGACTTGCATGTATTCCACCCTACTGCCGCCTCGTGGGCCTAGGTAAAAGGGTCTTTCATGGATAATGGAAAACATATGGCCATAAGAGGGCAGTAGATCTCCAGTTATTTTCACACTGAAGAGATAATAATTCATTTGATTTGCACATTAAAACCAAATACACTAGATACCGAGGTGGATTGCAGTGGCCCATATCTCCCAGCTCTAAGACCTTGTATGTGTTATCCATATTGCTGTGTTTTTAAATAATTGATTCCTACTGTTTGTGTGTTCACAGCGCTGGCTGTGGGAGAACTGGGGCCATCTGTGCCATCGACTACACATGGAACTTGCTTAAAGCTGGGGTAAGTGTCACACAACCATACCATTGCTTGGGGTGATTCGAACAAAGCTTGGCTTTTAAAAAAGCGCAGCTTTGATCGTGAATGTCCACTGAGTTGAATTTAATCATTTAGCCTCTGGCACTAGCTACGAAGCTTGCCACCTAGAATAAATATTTATTTTTAGTTTTTGGGCGCGAGGAAAATTGGATGTAGAGTCGGGAGCGAGACATTGCAAAAAAGCCAGAGACTGTATAAGAACTGGTGGCGCCGCTCCGCCTGTGGCCTGGGAGACGCACTCTCTAACCACTCTGCCACTATGCGCCCCCTGTCTTGTTATTTCAACAAGTCATCTTGCACTGGTTCAGGACCTAGAGTTGGTTCAGGACCTGGAGCAGCAGTAGAGAGGGGAACGTCAACCTATACGGTTGCCGTTAGATCGGATACCCATCGGTTTAAATGCCCTGTGTGGCAATTGTATTGCAGCGGTTCTGCCATGTGGAATACTGGTATTTTTTCGGGAGGCTGTTATTTTTCTTGAGTCCACTTGAAAACACTTGTGAAACCAGAAAAGTATGTTTTATTTCCTTTTTAACTATTTTTTTTGTTATGTACATTTAAAATGAGTTAAATCGACTTGATTTTATTGAATCTATTTGAAAGTAATCCAAAAGTAATCTGTTACGTTACTTTTAAAATTGGGTAACGGGATTATGTTACGGATTACAATTTTCAATTGCGACTGTAACGGATTACTAAAATTTGCAACCCTATTGCTGTTACATACCGTTTTTGTTTTTTTACTATAATAGTCAATGAATTCTCATATTTAATGTAAATGTATTTACATCCTCAGATTATTAATAAATCATTTGCATTGCAATTAAGAGTCTGTACGATTATTTAATGCATGGAAAATCATGTTCAATCAGTCCACTCAACTAAACGCAACTACAAAACCGCAAGGTAGAAAAAAACATTTTTATGTTTGGGCAAAACCAAGCTTTATTTAGAGATTTTTAACAACTTTAATGTATTCATACTTCTCGATCGATTTATCAGTAAGACAATTCGGGACGGTTTGGGGACGATTCGGGACGGTTCAAAATGTTTTTCGGGACGGTTTCGGGACGGTTGTGAAAAAAGTTAATTTTAACCCCTGGCGTGTGTGTGTGTGTATTTGCCTATGATAGTACACCATATTAGTTAAAACTTACAAGTACTGTAAACTAGACTTTTATTGGATTTTCTCAATTGAAATTATTAGAAATTTGAATCATTTTTTTCAGAGAACATTGACAGCCATACTCTTGAATTGATCATTTGGATTTGACCAGTCTGACAACATTTTGGGTTGTTGTTGAGAAATGCGGGTGTTTTTGTTTTCTACAGAAGATTCCAGAAGACTTCAATGTTTACCAGTTGATCCAGGAGATGAGAACACAACGCCATTCTGCTGTTCAAACCAAGGCATGCGCACTCACACAAGTCAGAGTTCAGTAAAGTGACATTATCAGAAACAATACATCATCATATTTCACTTGATGATGATGACTAGCAGAGTTCTCGACTAGTAGAGTCCTGACCATTTGTAAATGTTGACGTGCCATTGTTTGGGTTATCTTCCTCTGCTTCTTTTACCTTTCACTAATGTTTGTGGCAAAAAAAATGTAAGGCCAATTTCTGCTTCAGCTGCTTTTGATCATCACGGTTCTGTGGAGTTATTTTATTTATATGTGATCTATGAGTTTGTGATTTGTCGTCCATTGCATGATATGGTTTTGAAATGTTACAATTGCGTGGCTCGGTTTTGTTTTTGAGGCCGAATAAGACTACTGGCAGTATGAAGATGTTGTAGATTTTGGCCTTGATGTGTAGCAGAATTTTAATTCATGTAGGAATTATGAAATGCGCTCTGCTGGTTGCGCGGTAAGCCCAGCTGTGTATGGAATATTGGGTGGGCTGCTGATTTCATCGCGACAAGATACAGGCAGCTATTTTTCTTTAATTAGTAGATACTGTAGTACTTTTTCTTGAAGTTCACGATCTATCAATCTCTTTGTCTGTTTTGAACTATCTATCTCTCTAACAGGAGCAGTATGAATTGGTCCATCGGGTAATCGCGCAATTGTTCCAGAAACGGTTGATGAGCATGGAGTGCCCTGACGGTGCACTGCCCCAGACCAGCACGGTAACGCGCACACACGCATACACACACACCAGCATGGTTACATGCCCGCACACATGTTTACGGACTGCAAGCATAATTCCATAACCACGCCCGGGCAACTCGCACTTCCGCGGATGACGCAGTCGTGACGCCAAAGACTCGACCGCGGCAATTTTCCGGCTCCAAACTTGCATTGTAACATTTAATCCTAATTCTAACCCTAACCCCTAGCCTAGCCCTAACCCCTAAACCTGACCCCTAATCCTAACCGCAACCCTAATAAAAAAGCGCAATTGCGACGTTGGAAGAAAAAAACCCAAAGAAGGCATTGCTTCTCAGATTCAAACTCTGAACGATGCCTTAAAAGTGTTTTACTGCTGCGCTATAGAAGCTGATGCTCAAGTCTGTAGCAGACAGCGTTAAATTGCTGTCCACACCGCGTCCTTTGGCGATGGGCAGGGCATGTGACGCGTCATAGCGAAGCACGGTCGTTTCGGTGGCGTGGTTATGGATTTAGGCTTGCAGTCCATAAAAACGCTGCCCACACACACACCAGCGTGGTAATATTGTGTGATCGTCTATCTTTATTAGTGTTGGAAAATGAAATTACATAACAAAACGCAATTGTTATGCGTTTTGTTGTTTTGTTTTTCTTCTCCTGCGAAGACGCAACCCACGTTTTGTATTGTGCAGGAAGTTTGAACGTGGACGTGATGGGACCGCCCTCTGGTGGAGATGGGAGGAATTACACATGGTCTGCTTAATTTAAATGAGATGGTGTACTGTATTTGCTAAGCAATGCTATACATACAAGTAGACTTTTGGCAGCAAACTGACATCCCCACAGACAGAAACGGGGGTGAAGATAGAAGCAACTAAAAATTGGCGTGTTTGATTTAGTGTAACCAAACTTCTGTTGTGTAACATTTCATTTGGTACAGTGGTTAGCACTGCTGCCTCACAGCTAGAAGGTCCTGGGTTCGAATCTCAACCCGGACAGGTCCTTTGTGTGTGGAGTTTACATGTTCTCCCCATGCCTGCATGGGTTTCCTCCGGGCACTCCGGTTTCCCCCACCACCAAAAACATGTTCTAGTTAACCTGCTCCAGTCAGTGCCCTTGGCCATGGTACTGGCTCAGAACTGGAGTTGGCCCCTGGGCGCTGCACTGTGGCTGCCCACCGCTCCTCAGGGATGGGTTAAATGCGGAGGAAGAATTCCACTCTACATGTATGGATGTGTGATGAAATAAAGTATCTTATCTGAAATAGAACATAGTAAGATAGTTATCTCTATATTCACCCCATTTGGATCCATAGCGCTAAGCTATGTTAAAGTACCGCTGTGGGCAGGGTGTGTTTAGACTGTTTAAGACGCTTGTTGTCATGCTGATGGGGAAGGATGACGCCGGCGGACATCCTACACAGGAAGTCTTGATGACCTCAGAGCCTGCAGGCCGTAGATCCTCTAAATGAGGTTCACATACAACAGCATGCGGTGTTGATTGAGGACACCTAATTTAATGGGATGCTATACTGGGGGTGTCAAAACTCTGGTAATGCATTATTCGTTTAGCATGAATTTTGTCAGTTGATTAGCTTTTATTTTTTTTTTGTGCTGTTGGGTTTGATGTTGGCAATTCCTGTTGGAGGATGTAAAAGTTGTGCTATGTTTTGGTTCTACCTGTGCACTGCAAACGGACACTCGACAGATGAAGGGACGGAGCCTTTTGCATTCTGTGAGGCCTGGGTTTCTTCATCTTTCCCTGGCACTAGTCGTGAATTTTCTCACTTTTGCTGGATGCCGCGGGGGGAAATCTTAAAATACAACAATACCAGCGGATCCTATTAGTGCAGCTCTTCTGTCAAGTTGATCGGTGACAACGCCGGTTTTCAGTGCAGGGGTACAACCAAAACTATGTTTACTGGAATTGCTCACCCCTATGCTAGTTGATATGGTGTGAAAAATGCATTTTAAACGTGGTATTATTTTCATAATGCTCATGCAGGTCTTATGACATGATCTCAAAGGAAGAGCCATGAATAAAAAGAAATGGGGCTTGTCATACAGAGTACTACTTCATCACTGTATGTGTGTTTGTGTTCGCTGTCAGGTTGAGAACATTCCAGATAAGATTTTGCCTCAATCAGGAGATGAGCCTCCTCCAAAGCCCCCTCGTGTCCGCAGGTAATCTCCTTTTACAATGACAATCTATTCTACAGCTCCAAACAATTACCCATGTATAGAGCTGAAACTATTATGCAAATGTCTCTCCTTTATCGAGTTTCAGAGCCGCAAACTTTGTACAGACGTCCTACAGTAAAACCCGTACTTACTGTTGAAGATGTCATGCAGATGCCACATTTTCCCTAGAAAGTAGAGCTAATCTTTATATTATAATTTGTTGTGTTTGCATATTATTTGTGCAAAATATCTGGTGGACTTTGAAACATCACATTTAAAATGTTTTGGAAGTAATTGAATTCAAGTTTATAGTTCTATAGTTGATTTTTATTTACTAGCTTAAAGGCAGACCAAGGTGCTGCACAGACTAATGTTAATGGACGTAACCAAGGAGATGCGAACATAAGACGTGGGGAGGGGTGGGGGGAAGAAAAGTACTTAAAACACAATTTATGGAAACAATAAGAAAATCACATGCTAACAAAAATTAAAAACGTCCATAGTAGTTGAAAGTTAACAAAGGGTTAATTTTTTTTTTTTTTTTTCATTTTCATTTAAAAAAAAAAAAAATTCCCTTCCCAATGACTCACCTGCGCTGGGAGAGGGGTAGCGTAAAATGTCTTTTCTCATTTGCATGACGTCCACATCGCAGCTTCAGCACATCACGGCGGAGCAAGGCTAAAGATAAGAATAAACTTTGTCACAGACTGGTCTATTTTTACCAGACTCTGCACATTCCACTGGGCCTCGTCAGGCCATGAATGTGCATGTGTGGGCGCGTAATGTAGAGGAGACCACAGGCCCGGCGCTGATGCTGGCATCAAGGTCACCGCTAGTGAGGGGTGGAATAGTGAACCATTCAGAACAGTCGCATTGAGGCTCAGCAGACTGTATGAGATGTAGAACACCAGAAATAGACACCAGTGTCATGGAACTGGAGCCTTAACCATTACATGATGAATCGTGGCTTGTCTAAAAAGCCAAGCTTGTGTAGTAGTAGTAGCAGCAGCAGCAGCAGCAGCGACTGTTCCAACGACAGGGGGGGATTGAATGACGAAAGGTTGATTTGAATTTTGGCTCAGACAGTTCTTGGGTAAGCCATTGGCTGTGTCCGAAATCGCTCCCTATCCCCTACTCGCTATCCCCCATATAGTGCACTCACTTATATTGCACTCAACAGCAATGGCCGAGATTTCGGGGAAATAGAGTCGGCGCCGTTCAAAATTATTACAAATTATAATTATGAAAAATATAATTATAAAATTCAAAAATCATCACAAAAAGTCAAAAGTACTTACATTTATACCTATTTGCTGTGGTCGGTCGCTATTTACTCCCGCCGCACCATTTCTTTAAAGTTTAGGTCATTTTTAAAACGTCTCGCAATGCATTACGAGTTATATTGTTCCGTCTAGGGTACATCCGATGCTCACTACTTTTTGCGGTGCATTGTGGGATACTTTCAGTGCACTATATAGGGTACATGGAGAATTCAGACACCCCTACGAAATGGCGTGCGCCCCATGTAGTGCACTATATGGGGGATAGGGAGCGATTTCAGACACAGCCATTGAACCCCACAGGTTCAATGTCGTGGTTGAGTCATTGGTTGAGCAACTGTTTTTTACTGTGTCTCCCCAGCACCCTCCCAGAGGGGGATATCAAGGAGGAGATCCTCCAGGCGCCAGAAGCTCACCCCGTGCCCCCCATCCTCACCCCGTCTCCTCCCTCAGCCTTCCCCACGGTGACCTCCGTCAGGCAGGACAACGACCGCTACCACCCCAAGCCTGTCATGCATGTGCTGGATAAGGTGAGACTTGAGCCATACTCTCTGTTCGGCTATGCCTTTCCACCGTCCCTACTGACTACTACTCCGTAGGCGGGTATAGTGTATGTAGCCTTATAGAAATTGTAATTCCTTTTTGAATTGCAGTGCACTGACATTATTTCCCGATCTTCTAATTCCTTTAGAACCAACCAGAAGTAATCTCTGAGGTTCCGCCAATCAATCAGAGCCAAGCTACGGACGCCAGAGACGCGGAGACTGGTGCGAATGTAGCGGACCTCAATGAGAACTATGCCAGCGACAAGCCTGCAGCCATCATACAGGACTCCGCCCACACCACGCCCAATTCCTCTTGCTCGTCCCCATCGCCGCTAAGCCCCACCCCCGATGTTGGTGGCCCGCCACGCATTGAGCGCAAGCTCAGCATAGAGATCAAGAAGGTCCCGCTGCAGGAAGGTCCGCGCAGCTTTGACACTCCGCCCCCCTCCTCCGGAGTGGGCAGCGTGGGCGTAGGCAACAATGCCCTGCACCGTAGCCACGCCTTCAAGAACCGCAGTAACCCTCCGACGCTAACCTCGAACGCCTCACTGCACGAGGACACTGACATGGCAGGGAGTACTTTAGCGTCGGGAAACGTCCCAGCGAGACCCAATCACTTACCACTCGGGCCCGGAGAGAAGGCCGGAGAGCAGAAGCCATGCCACGCCGCCTGGGCGGCCAGCCCAGAGAAGCGGTTGCCCAAGAGCGCCACGTCCACTTCCTCCTCGTCCTCCTCGGATCGTCCTGCCCCTTCCTCCTCGTCCTCCTGCTGCTCTTCGTCCTCCCACGTATCCACCTCGTCCCCCTCTTCGTCGTCCTCGTCGTCTTCCACTCCGGTCCGGACCGCCCTGAGCTTCACCAACCCGCTGCACCAGGACCACTCGGACGGGGAGCTGGGCGACCGGGACGGGAACCTCCCTGCTCCACCGCGGTCCAGTGTTTCCACGGCGATGGGCACCGTGACGTCCCCTCCGCACCACGGTGAGCCTCTAAGGAAGGCCAATACCCTGTCCATCGCCGGCACGGCCTGCCCTCCCCCCACAGACAGCAGTGCAGGTACTTGTTGGGGCTGGCAAAAATAATATTGGATGTTCTAATAACCTGTTTAAAACAAGCAAGAGAGATCTCAGAATGCCAAAGCATCAGTCCTGCATGCTGAACGCCAGTCCTTATCAAAAGGTCTTTAAAAAAAGAAAGATTCAGTTTGTAGGCCAGTTCTGAAAAACTATGCAATCATTTGTAAATCAAAAATTTAAACTATTCTAGTCAAATTACTAGGGGTGCAACGGATCAAGAGACTCACGGTTCGGACCGATCCTCGGATCAGAGCTCACGGATCACAGATTTTTCGGATAAACAAAAAAAGACAAGACAAAAATAAAAACACAAGTTTGTCTTTTGGTTATTAAAAACTGTTGGATTAAAATACATTAACTCAACTTAAGTGCATCGGGATTATATATGTTTTAAACATAAATAATATTAATAACCACATATTATATATTTACAAATGTAATAAAGAGAACATTGTTATTTATTTTCAATTGAACATGTATATGTTGCTGCTCTTATCAAAATCATATTGAATTACACACTGCCATATTTTACTTCATTTATGTGATTTATTGCATTTCTGAACTATTCAGTTGAGACACAGACAGACGGGGAGAGAGAGAGACAGAGAGAGAGACAAAGAGAGGCAGAGAGAGAGAGGGGGAGAGAGACAGAGAGTGGGGGAGAG
>OMKY01050448.1:0-14795 GCA_900302395.1 Bregmaceros cantori | reverse complement strand
AGCTAATGTGATACAGGTTTATATAAAAATGTAATGATTATGAATGAGTATACATAAACAAGGTTAAATGTTCGATATGTTGTGAATGGAATTGGTGCCCGCTAGGGGGAACTTTACGGTTGGGGTTACGTTCCAGGGGGAACTTTTTTGGTGGTGCTCTTGCCTACCGGATGCGCCAGATGTAAACAATCCAGTCTGAGTCCATTCGTTCCTTAATTCCAAGATAGTTGGTGGCAGTAGGCAGAATATGATTATCCATCGGGCAGAGCGACAAGCAATATGACTCACCTTTCTTTATGCTTGGTTGTGAAGTGACGGTGGAAGTTGGACGTTGTGGAACCTACTTCGTTAATGCACTTCCCACAGCGTTAACAGATGGCTTTTCGTTCCGCGCCATTTAGTGTAAAGCCTGTATAGTTATACTGGATTATGAAGGGCAAGTTGAAGTTTGTGGACGACGGTGAAATAGCTGGTCACCGCCAGGGCGGTAGGTGAGTAGTTCGCAACCTTCTTCTCCGGAAGCGGAGGATTTTTTAAGCCGGGAAAGACTCGTGAAAGACTCGTCAAGAGTAGAGAGTCATTGACCTTGATTATCGAGTCGAGTCCGAGTCTTTAGGGCGCGAGTCCAAGTTGAGCACGCAGGAGGGAGTCGAAACGGGCGTCGAGTCGATCGCCTAGATCCTTGGTTTCCTCGTTACGGTCCGGGTTTAGAGTCCTTGGTGGAGAGGGTTTCTTTCAGTTCTTTTAGCTTTTTTTCATTTTTTTTTAGCTGTCCGTCAATGTTCTTGTTAGGTTTGGTGTTGGACGCGGCGGTGTTTTCAGTGATTTTGTTAACCATGACGGCGACGCTCCTTTTAGTGTGCCGTCCTCGCTGCTCCTGGTAAGGGCGCGGGGGGGAGGGGCTCGCTCCCGGGAGGTGGAGGTGGGATAGAGACCACCAGCCAAGTTCCGGGTCGTGTGTGCGCTTCAGTTGCGCTCTCATTTTGAAGTGGACGTACACTCCGGCGATCGTCAGGAGAAGGGTGATGAGTGTGACGACGAAGATGTAGATGTCCTCCACGTCCTCTACGATCAGCGGGGTCAGGCAGAGCTCCTGCCATTTATTCCATGAGTCGTGGATGTAGCCGCTGAGCTCGGTTCCCTGGGGGTACTGCCGTTCTGCTGGGCCGCGGGCAGCAGCACTGACACGGGGGAAGATGGAGATTAGTAGATTGGTTAGGAAAGGGGCCAAAGCGCTAGCCATGGTGTGTGCCTTCGGAGTTGGTGTCAGAGGGTCGGCGATGACTGGACTGGAGTGGGAGTCAGTGTGAGCAGTGAGTGTTATTTAGTAAGTGCGTCTTCATATCAGTAATATACACACGCAATGATGTGATCGCGAAACTCTGACGGTAGTAGATTCCAGAGCTTTGTGCCCTGGTAAGTGAGGCCAGACTGTCCGATCTTGGTATTTTTCCGTGGCAGTAAGAAATCACCTCTGGCCTGCGAACATGTTGTTCTTTAGGAGGGGGGGTGCATTTAGTGAACAGGTCAGACTGGTTCAGGGGCCATATTGCGGTGGACTTTGTAGACAATGGTGAGGATGGCCAGGGTGGGTAATTTTTCGAAGGGGATCATTGCATATTTTTGTAGGATGGGACAGTGGTGATCTTCCTTTTTTTTTTTTTTTCGAAAATTTTGAGCCCTCTTTTGTATAGCGAGGCAATGAGGTTGGTGACATTAGCATTGCATTGACTCCAGGTGGTTATGCAGTAATTGATTCTGGAGAGGATGAGGGCGTCGAAAAATGTTTTCGCTGCTTCTAGTGATAGCGAGTCACGTATGTGCCTGAAGGTAAATAGAGTGAGTTTCAGCTTCTGTGCGAGCTGCTCGGCGTGTTTATCGAATTTTAGTTGGCTGTCGATGGTGATTCCTAGGTATTTGGTTTCGTGTACAATGGCGATGCTTTCTCTTCTAACATGGAGGTTAAGGAGAGGTAGGGATTGGGTTGGTCGGTTGGTAAATAGGATGGCCATGGTTTTCTTTACATTTAGGGAGAGTTGGTTGCAGCATAGCCAGTCGGCAATTTGATATATATGGGGGATAGGGAGCGATTTCGGACACAGCCTGTGTGTCATCCTGGGATTTGATTACGGTGACAATCATCTGCTTCCTGTATCACCCGGCAGCTGATGGGGTCAGAACAGGCATGGGGTGTGGGGCTCCACATCTCTGCCCTATCTCCCCCAATGCTGGCCTGTAGTGGAAGAGAGAAATATTTATCACGCCACGAGGAGTGGAGGGGGAGCACCAAGCGATGTTTAATTCATTGGTTGGGGACCGATGGCTGGACTGACCCTGGACTCTGAGACACTGTGGGGTTGGTGGCAGGGAGGGTGTCAGGCGGAGGTGAGTGGTAGGAGGTAGGCAACCTCTCATTAACACCTTCACACGGTGACACTTGTCACGAGACGTTTCCGCTGAGCACGGAGTGCTCAGCGGATGGTGTCCACACCATCATCAGTTGCGACTGTAATGCAAGCAGATAGGCATTCTCCCTCTTCAGCCTCTTCATCGTGAGAAACAAAGTTTCACTGTGTCGAATCCATTTTCATAGCACATTAAAATGAATTTGATTTATATTGTTTATATATTGAGTGGGTGCATACACAGATATGTATCAACTTGATCAAGGGAAGGACAGACCATTTTCAGCTTCAGTTTGGATTAGCTGGAAAGGGGGAGGCACACAAAGCTGTTGGTGAGGGTCTCTTTGTACTGCACTGCCTTAGCAGACTGAGCCACTGCGGTACAATGGGGAAAACATTTTATAGGAACTGGGAAGAAGATATTTGCAGGCCCAGCATCAGTTATCAGTATTGGTCGATCACTAATAAAAATATTAATAATATAATTTTAATAATGAGAGAGGGAGAGAGAGGCGCATGTGCAAATGCACGGAGGCACAAACGCACACCCACTCGCGCATAAACATCACGCGTACATCCAGGAAGGCATGCATCCACGTGAAGTTTGCACAAGTGCATAAGGCACATTAAGAGGATACACTGTTGTAAATCACATACAGTTGAATATTGTGGCGATCCGACACATATGACGTCCTCTTTCTAGCTTGGTGATGGTGATTTGATTGTTCTTTCAACCATGCAAGCAAATGCAGGTGCTTTCTATAATCTAAACACAAAGGCGCTGTTGTTACAGTACTGTTAGGGTAACGTTAGAGTATGCGGGACACAGCGTGAACGTTTTTGGCCATCGCTGACCCGAGTCACAGCTCCATATCCTCTGCCCACCGATTTGCATAGGACTCGGCTCGGACGATTTACTGTGCGCTCTGACTCGCTTGGCACATTCATAGCTACCGGCACAACTCGGAAACAAGTTCCAGCTTCGTTCAAACGAGACGGACCTGGGTTAAATATGTTGGTTTGAATACGCCCTATGATGCAGAATAGAGTGGCTCTCATCTTGGTGTTGTGAGCTGGTCCTTCCAGAGTGCTGAAGAGCACAGACCCAGCTGCACAACTAAGTGTGCTGTTAAGCCTTGGACAAATGTTTCTCGTGGGTGCAGTCTTTTTAAAAAAATATTTTTGCAAGCAACCTCATACACATTTTAAAAATGTGTTTATTATCCCCAGATACACAAAGCCACCGCCCCCACATCTTCTGTTTGCGTCTATTCATGACACACCACTCTGTGTCCACAGCATATTGATATTGTTCTACCCTGTCTGCCCTGTAAGTGTGACATGACACGCACCAACAGAGCAAATATATATAAAAGACATAATTCTGTCATACAATGGTTTCATTAGGCAACTGGGAGTAACAGCGGCCATTGTTTGTGTCTTTGTCATCTCCTGTCTGCGCACTCAGTGGTTTTAATCAAATGAATCAGAGGAATTACTCCCAACGGGCGTCATCAGGTTGTCATTACATAACTCTCTGTAGGCAGACAGACGCAGACATGGTGCTGATTGCTATTTGTGTGGTGGGGAGTGTATGTCTGTGTCTGTGTGTCCTTGATCTGATGTGGATGAAAATGCGTCTGAAATGATTATTATTATTATTTTACCTCTACCTCTCCTCTGCGTCGCAACACACAGAGACATGCATGTGTGCAACGTAATAATTATTAAGGGAATTGTTGGCGAAGAACAACTAACTGTGCCACAGAAATTCTGACACCCCAAACACTATGGGTCAACTTTATTATTCTTCAGAGCATGGTACGCGCACACACACAATTTGCAAGTTAATCAACTATACTTAGGAGAACAATCACAAAAAGTAAAGCGTAACCTTAGCTGTAACCTTATATAATTTGTGCCGTCATGTTATTATATGGATCTGTCACAAATGTAGTTTGATTATTTTTACATTATTATTATTATTGTATTATTATTATTATTATTATTATTATTATTATCCCAAATACTGAGTGAGCTATATATTCACACACCACTGGTGGTGGAACCCATCAGTTGTCGGAACAGAAGCTCTACCAACCGAGGAACAGCCAGCCCCTCATAGTAGAGATGGGACATGAAACATGATCAAATGCAATGTCTTTGTGTGTGTGTGTGTGTGTGTGTGTGTGCGACCACATACAAAACAGGAGAAAAACATTTGAATGCTGGAAACAATAGCTAATGGGCCAACACACTCAACCATCCCTGCATAAATATCCAATTCATTTATCAGAAATCCAGGCCATTGGTATGCTTATTTCTCTGGCTATGTTGTATAGCTGTTGATTTTTTTTTTTAATTATTCTTGGCATTATTGCTTTTCATGCATTACCATCAACTGCCATGAGCAGGTCTGGTTCTTGCATTTGCCGTGCCCTAAGCGAGTCATCCACTTACCGCCCCTCCATTCTTAATTTTGCAATAAAATAAAAATTCACAAACATGCGCAAACGACTGATAGTCTTGGAAACTGTGAAGCAGCCACAAAATCATGAAACCTATGTGAACCAGCCATCCAACAGCACCCCATATATATACACATACTTATATCCATGGTTAGGAAGGGATACTTTTGGATTACTTTCTATAAAACTACTAGACGTATACTCTCTATTTCTAACAAATGATTTGCTATAAACTGCCATCGTTCTAAAAATATAACTAATGATATAGCCTGAACCCACTTTGTATTGAATGACCTAAAAAAAAACTGTAACACAAGAAGCTTGTTGTAATCATTCAATTAAAGTTTTTTATATCTAAAAGTAATCCCCTATTAGATACCTTTTGGATTACTTAAAATAATCTTAAACAAATAATCTAATGTGTTTTTGTTTCTTTTGAATGCATTCAGGGTGAATTGTGAATCATGAGTAGAACAGCTGCAATTTATAGAAAATAATTTGTTTGAAATTATTAGTTTCAAGTATTTCCAACTAGAGGGTGCCCCAAGGCCATTTATCACAAAAAGATGAATATACACATAGAGTATGGGTGTATGCACACATTATTTGCACACATTAATATTTGGTGGACTTGAGTGCAACTGTATTAACGTGAAAAACGGGTTTAAAGCGCCATTACATTCGCTTCCTCGTCTGACCACAAGATGGAGCCCCAGATGCATGGGGCTTCATGATGTTGTGATTCGTATAGCGAGAATAAAGAAGTAGGAATTAAGGACTCAGTCAGGAATGCAAAAAGGTTTGGATGACTGTATGGCAACCCTTGCCGTCATCCGTCTACTGCAACACAGGAATCAAACACAAAACATTAGAAGCACACACTGTGCGAATGCAAAGGTAAATAAGGTAATTGCACACAGGCAATAAGAGTCTTAGACATGAAGAGTCCGCCTTCGATCAATACTAAAATGTCTTAGAACATGTACTCATCTCTGAGATCTGGTCCGAGGACGGTGAGCCGGTTCTGGAGGCAGAGACGGACATGGAGTCTCCTACAGCAGAGTAGTGTGGCTCCGGTCAGGAGAGTTGCAAAGAACAACGGCCCCCTCGGTCCTCACCGAGAGAGGATAAGGTCGTCGCGTCGTCCCAGTGCCCGAGCCTAGCTTATGAAGGGGAGAGCGGCCAGTCACGGAGCCGCCCTGACGCTGATTGTGACAAGTTGCACCGGTGTCCGTGTGGTCCACGAACGAACCCGGCGCCTGACAGTCAAAGTGGACGGAAATAGTCTCCCAGACATAGGATAAAATAAAATTAAAATATATAGACAATGAGAAAAAAATGGTTTTGTGGATTTCATAATGTTCCGTTTCTGTTTCGGAACAGTTGAAGAAATATATATATTTTTTCGTTTCTGTTTCCGCTCCTTGTAAAATCCTGCAAAATTCAGTTTGTTTTCGGTTTTCTTTTGTGTGTCTTGAAGCGTTTCGGAGCCCGGGTCGCCTCTATGGATGCGCCGCCAGTGGCCATGAGCACGGGAGACAGAAATTAGCCACTCTGTTGACAAACTCAAGGATTTATGTTCATCAAGGCGCAAACAATTGCGCAATGCCTGAAGTGGAGCTTCTCTGTGCAACAAATCACTGAGTGGACTCGGACACCCGTGCCCACTTTGCGCTGCTATTCTGAGAAGGGGAAGAAGAAAAAAGAAACTCAAGAGTGGGAATTAACTCGGTCATTGTGTGGTTGCGCACCATCTGGCTGGGATCACTCTCGAGGAAGCACTGCGTCGCGGGCCGAGAGCAACGCTATTTTCATTAGGCGGCATGGAAGAACGCCAGCATGTCTGTGTTGGGCGCCAGCCGTGCACACTCACGAAGGAAAAGACTGGGAAGTGCTAGATAGGATGGAGTAATGTACACAATTTTGCCGTATTGTGTGGCTCTTCTCGCAACAATTTCCGTATTTCCGCTATAATTCCATATCTGTCCTGTTTTGAAGCCATCTAAATTAATTTGGAATGGGCAAGTAACAAAGTACAAATACTTAAGTACTGTACTTAAGTAGAATTTTCAAGTATCTGTACTTTTAGAAGTACTTTTTTCTGTGAATACTTGTTACTTGTACTCAGTACATTTTTAACCAAAATACCAGTACTTCTACTCCTTACTTTTCCGAAAACGGGTCGTTAATTTTGTGGTGGGACTTCAGGTATAATGTGAATGAGTCAGTAGGGGGCGGTAGTCGGTAATGCACAGTTAATAAGTTGTTTTCATTTTGTCTCTGGGAGTGGCCCTTAAAAAAATATCGGCTGTAAAGTGTTAAGCCAAATTTAGGTTTTGTTCTTTGTACTTTATACTTTACACTCTTACTCAAGTTGTTCTTTTACAAATGTTAATTACTCTTACTCAAGTAAGAAATCCATGTACTTTTGCCATTTATGATTATCCCAGTTTGTGATGTGTCCCCCAAAGATTACGTATACTCACCAATATTCTTCAACTCAAAGAGTGAATATCCAAAATTGGATATTGGTTTGATGATTCTAGAAAAAAATGAAGAGCTATTGAGTAGCAGATTTGCAAGTGTGTGCCCGTGAATGCACTCTCAAGGTCATTTCGGGTTCAGCGCGAGTGACATCGACTGCTTTGCATGAAGATGTCACTCACTTATTCCCTTCGTGACACAGCCCCGCGGCAACTCAAAGACAGGACCGCTCAAAGAAGCTGTTAACACAGGCGCTGTGATTGAGTTGGAGTGCGAGCGCATGGATCTAAACGCAGCGCTCGAGATGTATGTCTGCACACACGCACGAATGGTAGGGTGCGCTGATATTTACGTGCCTCGCATGCCCGACATCAAAGCGTGCCAAGACGCACACAGCGCCACCCGGCGACTTTGAGGCTGCATTGACAGAGTGCACTCAAGTGGCGATATTTGAATTTTATTTAAAATAAATGCTCAGCCACCCGAGCGGTTTGTGCTAAGGTTAAACTGCTAATTTGTGCATTCAACATAGCCATGCTAAAGATTAGCGTCGGTGCCTTTCTACTTCCCACCCAACATTCCCGACTCATTTCCATAATATTTTACTGCCCTTTGCATGGCCGAGCACTGATAAAAAGAGCTGACAAAATAATTAGGCACAAAAGACTCCCCCTAATATCCGCCTCATTAAATCGCTGAATAAAATATATATCATTGGCTTCCCTGATATCTTGCCTGGTGACAAAGAGTGAAAGGAGACGTGTGGCACTTGGCGGGTGAGAAATTGTAATGTGGATATGATAGTCACAATGAATATTGATGAGGCAAACAGAAGCAGAGAGAATTGTGAAGAGTTGGACTGTGAAGTCTGTGCTGTGAATTTCAGCTGGCCTCTCCCAAGTGAAAATCCACGTTTTGTCTTCTTCGGCGAGGATGTGGGTCTGTGTCTGTGTTGTCACAGCTTGTAGCTTGTCATGGTTGGTTTCTGGGAAGAGGTCATCAGAATTTGAAGTTTAACCTCCAATGTATGGGTATATCCATACACAATAACTCTAGATAGATAGTGTGCATGTATTGAAGTGTATTTTTTTTTTTCCGAAATGTTTTTTTCCAGCCTATTCAGGCAGTTTTTTCCAAGCTTTATTCATTAGGGTTAGTGGAAACAGGTGAAGATGGCGGGGCAGACATGCAGGAAATACGACCGTGGCGAGACTGGAACCACCGACTCACCACGCCATTAATGCATATGCGTGCTTTCCAGCACTCTGCCTAACCAACTGAGCTACTGGGCAGCACAGTATTGAAGTGTTTTTAATCAGAAAATGCATCAGGTTTATTCTCCATTTGTTCATACATAGAAGTAGACACACACATGGAATTTAAGTTGAGGACAGTATACTCTCTGGTAAAAAAAAAACAGAAACACAAAATAGAACTAATAACAATATAAATATGGTACATTATAATGCAATATTGTAATATATTGAGTAGATGTCATCGTGTTGGCGGCCAATACATGAAGCTGCTGACTTTTCTCTTATTCATTGTTTTTGACATTCTTTTTTTAGCTGTTTTTTTAATATTCTTAAACATTCAGCAAACATGATCAGGGTTTACACAATCTAATCAAAATGGCAGATTGTGAATGCCTTGAATCGTGTGACGATCAAACTTTGATCGTCACACGATTCAAGGCATTCACAAGCTCATCAGATCAAACATCCCTGCTCTGGCAGACAGCTAACCTGGATCTGCCTCATCTTAACAATGTTATTCTGAACTTCTATTCTTTACTTCCTATGGAAATATGCATTTAAAATGTTTCATACCTGTGGATGCCTTTGACCGGGAATCACTCCATACGTAATACAGGCGGGTGACTTGAGTGGGGACTCAAGTCACATGACTTGCACTCGAGTCCGACTTGAAGACTTAAGTCTTGACTTGAGACATTGCACTAGAAATACTCAAGAAATTTCAGCAAGGCAAAGTAATATCATAACAAGAATAAATGTAAGAATAAAGTGTGTTAACGCAATTACTGTTATTACATTTTAATATATCCACGCAAATTGCATGAGAGTCAATTGACTTGACTTGGGGGGGATGCGCGGTGACCGAGTGGTTAGAGAGCACAACCCCTCCGGCTGCAATGCCCCCCCCATCCCCCCCACCCCCCCCGGACTCTTCATCCCGACTACCAATTTAATCCTGTCGCTGTCTCTCAATAAAAAGAATGAAAAATAACTAATAAGAAAAAAGAAAACAAAATTGACTTGGACATGACTGCACCAACACTTGGACTTTAATTACACTTTAGGCCTTGGGGCTTGAGTTTGACTTGAACTCTTAGATCCACCCAACAATGGCTTCAGAGGCTCTTCTTGTCCAGTGTATGCCCTTCTAACTAAGCGATCAATACAACCTGAACCCAAGGATCAATAAAGGTGTGCTGCCGTGCCTCAAATGACGTGATTGCCTGCAGCACTCTATGGCTCCATCCCTATTCTTCATATGTGCCTGTGCCACATGTCTACGGCCAGCAGAGGGGTTAGGGGCTTGGGGGCACAAATCTCTGTCCACTGTGAAATGAGGCGATCCCTCACGCAGAGAATAGCTGCAAAATAAAATGTGAGTCTGTCCCATTGAGATCTGCAGTAACAATTTAGCTCGGAGTGTCATCGTGCAGATGCAGTCGCAAGAATTGTTTCAGAGCAGAGCTTCTAAGATCAGCTATGTCCATATGTATCTGTATGTGTGTGTATTGCTGGTCAGACACAATCCACAGCTTTCACACAGGAGCACTGCTGGATTGATAGCATTGCACACCAGGGATTTGCCCTCTGGTCTCTCTCTCCATCTTGTCGCCTTTTACAACCTTTGTATCGTCAGTCATTGGTCTTGTCATTCAATGATTTATTGCTTCATATGATGAATTGTATTACACAAATGCTTATATTTTATTAGTAATGTAGCCTACACTATTTATATAAAACCAGTTACGTGCAGTGAGGTTTATGTTTGGTGAGGCACTGACTACCAGAATCAGATTTACAAGATTACAGATTGACCTCAGATGAGATATTCAGCTGTATTTAAAAACATTTAATTCTGATACTTTAATGAACGTGATAACGATTGCTTGGCGAAAACGAAGCATGAAACAAAGAATATTTTATTTAAGTTTAGTTAAGTTTTATTTACATTTTTTATTATGAGATATAGACGATGTGCCTCTCCATTGCCACAAAAAGATCTGTTACGTTGTTGTAAAAGTCCTCCTAGTAATCCCAGTGGTCTCTCATTGTTAATAACGTCCAACCTTTGACTCCAAGACCAGTTTAGAAGTTTTTCAGCGTTGATATAAAATCTTATTTGTAGTCGAACAACCCGGGTAATTTAACCCGGCTCGCAATTGGCTAAACGATTTTAACGAGCGGCGACAGCAGTGCAGCAGCAACCAATGACTATGCATCCTCAGCGTGTCGAAAGCCGGAGGCACCAAAGCTCTCTGCCTTACCTGGAGTGTATTCATTAATGTAATCATTATTACTGCCTCCCCTGACTGCATGTTGTTGTATAAAACATGTTTTTATATCTTTTCTAAATTTAAGCAAGATGGCTGAATATTATGTTACCTCCTGTCAATAGATCACACTTTTGTAAAGTCTATGATAACCCCATTTCGGGAGAGTTTTTCATAATGCTTCTTATAGTGTTGAAATGTATGTTAAGGGCCCAAAAACACTCGAAATGGAAGCGTGCTGCCACAGCACGCTTCCACTTCGATACCTGGTGCTGGCCTGGTCATGTTAAAAAAATGCCAGGCCAGAATGTTTCCCCAGTCCAGCCCTGCACAGAACGTTAGCTTGCCCTCAAATCTTCTCTTCTCACATCAAGCCTGTGATGATGTCACTTATAGTCCTTCGACCCAACAGTGGTGTCATACTTCTCTTGTTGACGTTCAGCTAATGGGGCTGAACGTCAGCGTTATTCTTTTGAACCTGATTGGGAATGTTGGACACTCTTGCAAGAAAAATATTTCTTCATGGTGCAATATACAAAAACTAAAAGATGATTGATACTGTTAATTATATTTGAGAACCAATTGTAATATGATTATGCTGAACCTTGTAAACAAATTACACACACACACACACACACACATTTTCTTTTTTTAATGGAAATATCAGCTAGAAGAAAGAAAATCATTAAAATATCGATAGATCCTTGTTATTTTCAGTTCAACGATCAGTCTCACTAAAACCCAGACGATGGGCCAGGGAACTGACGACCCACCCTCTATCACCATCAACAACTGCACTCTGGAAGCTGTGAGGTCCTTCACTACCTCGGATCCACCATCACCGAGACCTGACACTCGACACTCGGTGGTCGCATATGAAAAGCTACCTTTAGATAACTTTCAGGAAGCTAACAGCAAGGGTATGGGACAACAACAAGCGCATAGTCCATACTTAGGTGGAGGTTTGCAGAGCCTGTGACGTCAGCACCCTCCTGTACGGTAGCCAAACCTGGACCCTATACTCCCAGAGGCTAAGCAGATTTTACCTCTGCTCAGATGTATACTGGACATCACTTAGAGGCACAACATCTCAAACGAGGCAGTTATGCCACATACATGCAAAAAAAACAACCACTTTTTGAGAAGGCCATTTCTATCAGGCCTTTGCATTTAAGCAGAGGGCCATTTTAATAACGATTCTTCAGTTGAAAGAATCATTATTAAAATCCATGGAAGTTATGAACATTCAATCCTTGAAATATATTGTTCCTTATGGTCCTAATGGGCTTGGTCCCTTCCAAGGTTGCCAGCGTTCGCTAATAATGTGACAAGAGCTCAGAGAGCTTCAATCACCCTGATCTTCTGAGGGGGAGGGAGAATAGGGGAGGGAGAATAGGCTATTGCCATTATTTATGATGTGTTTCTTTAGCAATGTTTTCACTAGCCCCTACCCTTTCCCTCAACTACACCCCCCCACCCCCCTCCTATTTTCTGTGCACTGAGCGAAGGTGACCCCGCTTCAAGCAGTCGGACGTGATCTGTCCCAGTGCGGCGTTCTCACTCCTCTCACCACTACCCCCTCCCACTCCAACTCCCATCCCTTCACCTCATCCACACCTCCCATCCACACACCCCCCCACCGTGTTCTCACCGCTACGCTCCGGCAAACACGGAAGCCGCAGGTAGCGCGAGGAGAATGCAGCCTGCGTCGATGGGTGCGGCAGGTGCCGAAAGAGGTGTTGAGGTGCGGCTACTGCTGGTGTTTGAGATCAGTGACATCTGCGCTGATGAGATGCAAATACATGCAACACATATTTACACGCGGCTAATTCCTGTCTGTCAGTCATTGAGCGCCAGCCGTCTCTGGAGACACCAAAAAGTCATCCGAAATTGGAGGAGAGAGAAAAACGGAGGTGTGAATGGAAAAGGGAACATGGGTGGCAGACGAAGATGAAAGTGGCAAAAAAAAAAAAATCATACCCACTGTTGTGAGACTAAACAAATTGGTTGTACTGACAAGAAGAAAAAAAATCTATAGGTATATACACAGGCTTGAGTGGTAACAGCCTAGAGGTAATCAGATTAATCAAATTACACTAAATACTACTTGTAGTCCCTTACAAGTTATAACTACATCTTAAAATATATAATCTAGGTGCCACATTACTTGTGTCTGTGCTGCAGTAGATCATTCTGCAAAGCACACATATGCCATAATGGCACAGAGAGTTGTGAGTTTGCTTCCCGTCACTGACAGCTTTATCAGAAGCCCACTCCCCATTCTTCACCCATTTCCAACTAGCACTGAATAAAGTAAAAATGAATGGCCCAAATGGGGCCATTTTACACCACAATACCTGAAGCCTGTGGATTGGCAGAAAAGATGTGATTATCATTATGTGTTTTTATTGTTTAGATTATAAATGTTAAATTTCTGTGCTGTGCGGCATGGAAACGGGTTTTACTATCCCGAGAGGGAAGAAAAAGAACTGATCTTCATTAACCTTCCGAGTCAGGGTTTTTGCTAGCATGTGTGTTGTTCGTAAGGCGTTTCATTAAGATTTTGCACATCTGAGTTAAAAAAATAAAGAAAGAAAAATAAAACATGGCGGCCACCAGGGATGCTGCCGTTACAGTCGCTGGCATAGCCAGATGTTACAAGATGGAATAGATGTTTGAAATACTGGAGGTTCCACGTCCACCCATGGTCCGCAGATAATAGGGACGTTCACTCACTTTTTACTCATCCCATGGACTAGGAGGCCTTGGGGTGTCATCGTGGATGCCTGGGCTGTCAAAGATCTCCAACACGCAAAATCTTGTGCTGTTCTTAGCAGGATTTGGAGGCTGCAGCCAGTCCATTCTTTGGACGTTAGTGTACGCCAACTGCTATGCTATGTTATGCTGTATCTAGTATACTGCTATGTACTGCTAGCACAACTGCTATGTTGTATGCTGCTATATCTAGTGGATTTCTCCTGGTCTTCTCTGGCCAGGTCCGGAAACAGGCTCTGCAACTTTGCGTTATTGACCCGTTGGCACATTGATATGGATAGATAGTTGGGATAGCTTTTGACCATCTGCAGGATCCTGGAAATTATGGAAAATATAACGATCGGATACATTGTCAGTTTGCATTTAGTGACTGAGCACAGAATACCTAGGCCTGAAATCATAATCATTTTGAAGGCATATTCAAACCAGCATGCTTATCCCGGGTCCGTCTCGGTTGAAACAAGATGGAACTTCTTTTTGAGTTGTCCCGGTTGATATGAATGCGCCAAGCGGATCTGACCACGCACTAAATCCTTCGAGCCGGGCCCTCTGTGAAACGTCAGGCTCGGCCCCGTGCTCCACCTGATTATAACGAGCTGTGACTCGCGTCTGCACGATGTCGAAGCAGTCGCGTCGAGGCACGCATATACGCTAACGCTGCCCGTACTGTAGCTGTGTTTATAGATGACAGAATACGCCTGCATTTGCTTGCATGGATGTAATTATGATAAAATCAAGAGAGAAGACGGCATATGTATCGGATCGCTGTACAGTATATTAATATATGTGAACTACAAGAGCGTCTCATCTTAAGGTGCGTTGATGCATCCCTGCGAGTGGATACGTGCTCGCGCATCCAAGCACGTTTGTAATAGTGTGCACATATGTGTGTGCGTGCGTGTGTATTTGTGCCCGTGCCTGCCCATGAGGGCGCCGCACACACACTCACACACACACACGAGAGAGAAGATTTCCCGCGGCTGCTCTGGTGTGTAGTTTCCAATCTGTCCTGCCACCTGAATGGTGGAAGATATGTCCAATCAGTGAGCGATTGCAGCAGACACGTGAACTTGTTGACAAATGTATCACAGTTGTTGAACTGGAGGTCTGAATTCTATTTCGGGAAACAACCCGTGA